>JADRCC010576268.1:0-29392 GCA_019843855.1 Hylomyscus alleni
GTGTGTGTGTGTGTGTGTGTGTGTGTGTGTGTGTGTGTGTGTATAGTATAAATACTTTATAGTTTTTAATGTTTTCGTATGGCTTTTTCCAATAACATTGATGTTTTGTCCTTCTTTCTTACATAAATCTTCTTTCTGTATTCTCTTCCCTCTTCTCCCCTCCCTAGTTAATACTTCCCTATTTGACAGATATGTTTCAAGATTTTTTTTTCAGACCAATGTGTCAATATAGAAAGCAGAGGACACAATGAAGATAACTCAACTTTATTCAGGCATGTTGCCTTTATATGTTGAAGTTTTCCAATTATATTCTAATTGTAGAAAGAATTTTGTAACATTGTTAAGGAACAACAAATTTGAGTTAATCTTTTCAGTAAGCATAGAAGCCTCATTGCTGTTATTTTTGTTGTTATTGTTGCTTTGGCTTAGCTTGCTTTGGTTTAATTTAATTTTAGTCTTGATTTTGGTTTCTTTTTCTTTTTTTGCTTCTTCTTTTCTCTTCCTTACTTTCCTCTTTCTTTCTTTCCTTTCTTCCTTTTTTTCAAGTTATAGAATAATGCACTCTAACACTATAAGGCTATATATAAAAGAAACTCTCAAATTGATGAAAATGATTAAACATAGTTAGCTCTCTCCAAGAGAAAGATTCTTAAAAACTATGAAAAAATGGGGTCACTTCCATTGACAATATTTCTAAGTGTATAGCCTCATATCATTTTGAGTCTTATATAAGCTAAAAAAGGTAAAATGCAGGTTTACGTTTTCATTTGTTAAGTTCATTAAAGTCTGGGCAGGTACAAATATGTACTTATATGTATTTAAATATCAAAGTAGATAACATTTTCTCCAGTAAAGTTATTGTATTTCTGAACTTATCTTGTTTCATGTCACAAGTTATGGTATGTGTTTAAATTGAACTAATGGTGCTGACATTGCTTTGAAAGCTATCTGACAAAAGCCTCACATTTTATGGATTGACAAGTGTTTCTAGAGACATATGAGTACAACTCTTAGAGAAGAACCTGAAGTAAATGTTGCAAAGTAATTGATGTGCATTTCTGTATACATATTACATATACCTTTATTTAAAAACTTAGGATAATAGTTTGACATTGTTAATGGTTGTTGATGCTACCTTACCATCACTTACAACAAAGATGCAGTTGCCAGGTCTTTTATTTGACTAAATATTACTCAGTTTTCTTTGTTGATTCTTATGATTAAATGATAAAAATGAAAATACTTTACCTTTCCGAGGCCTTAAGTTAGAGATTGTATTGTGATTAAGTTCCTAATCTGCAAGTAGAATGAAATAAAGAGCTTATCTCAACATCACTGAGATAGAAAGTCAATTCACATACTTCTGGAGATGAAAAAATAAGTTAAGAATACAAGAAACCTACAGAACAACACATTGATTGGACCAAAAAAGAAAATTATCCCTTCACATAATAATCAAAACACTAAATACACAAAACAAAAAATGCATATTAAAAGTGGTAAGGAAAAAAGGCCAAGTAACATTTAAAGGCAGATATATCAAAATTACACCAGACTTCTCAACAGAGACTCTAAAAGCCAGAAGTTCTTAGACAGATGTCATACAGACCCTAAGAGAACACAAATGCCATTCTAGGCTACTATAGCTAGCAAAACTTTCAATCACTATGGATGGAGAAACCAAATTTAAATAATTTCTTTCCACTAATCGATCCTTACAGAGGATAATAGAAGAAAAACTCCAGCACAGGGAGGGAAACTATAGCCAAGAAAAATGAAGACATTAACCATCTTACAACAAACCAACAAAAAGAGAACCACACAAACATAATACTACCTCTAACAACAAAAATAACAGGAACCAACAATCATTGGATTTAATGTCTCTCAACATCAATGGACTCAATTCCCCAATAAAAAGACATAGGCGAGCAGACTGGATATGTAAACAGTACCCAGCATTTTGCTGTTTACAGGAAACATACCTCAGTAAGAAAGACAGACATTACCCCAGAGTAAAAGGTTTGAAAAAATTTCCAAGCAAATGGTCCCAAGAAAAAAGCTGGAGTAGCCGTTCTAATATCCAATAAACTAGACTTTCAATCAAAAGTTATCAAAACAGATGGGGAAGGACACTTCATATTCATCAAAGGAAAAATTCACCAAAGTGAGCTCTCAATTCTGAGCATCTATGCCCTAAATGTGATGGTATCCACATTTGTAAAAGAAATATTACTAAAGTTCAAAACACACACTGAACCTCACCTAATAGTAGTGGGAGATTTCAATACCCCACTCTCACCAATGGACAGATCATGGAAACAGAAATTAAACAGAGACACAGCAAAACTAACAAAAGTTATGAACCAAATGGATTTAACATATATTTACAGAATATTTCACCCTAAATCAAAAGAATATACCTGTTGGTATTTTCTCCAAATTGACCATAAAATTGGACAATAAACAAGCCTCAACAGATACATGAAGATACAAATAACCCCATGCATTCTATCAGATCAGCACGGAATTAGTAAGGCTGGTCTTCAATGACAACAAAAACAACAGAAATCCCAATTACTCATGGAAACTGAACAACTCTCTACTCAATGACAACTTAGAGAAGAAAGAAAGAGATTAAAGACATTTTAGAATTTAATGAAAATGAAGGTACCACATACCCAAACCTATGGAACACAATGAAAGAAGTTCTAAGAGGAAAATTCATATCAATAAGTGCCTTGGTAAGGAAATTGGGGTGATCCTACATAAACAATTTAAACAGCACAACTGAAAGCTCTAAAATAAGAAGAAGTAAACACACCCAGGAGGAGTAGAAGGCAGGAAAGAGTCAAATTCAGGGTCCAAATCAAAGAAATAGAAACAAAAAGAACAATACAAAGAATCAACAAAACCAAAAGCTGGTTCTTTGAAAGAATCAACAAGATAGATAAACCCTTAGCCAAACTAAAGAGCACAGAGACAGTATCTATATCAACAAAATCAGGCATGAAAAGGGAGACTAACAACAGAAACTGAGGAAATTCAAAAAAATCATCAGATTCTATTACAAAAGCCTATATTGAACAAAATTGGAAAATCTAGATGAAATGGATGACTTTCTAGATAGATACCATGTACCAAAGTTAAATCAGGGTCAGGAAAACTATCTAAACAGTCCAATAGCCCCTAAGGAAATCGAAGTAGTCATCAAAAGTCTTCTAACACAAAAAGCCCTGGGCCAGATAGTTTTAGTCCAGAATTTGGTCATAGTTTCAATGAAGACTTAATACCAATATTTCTCAAATTATTCCACAAAAGAGAAACAAAAAGAACACTACTTAATTTGTTTTATGAAGCCATGATTACAATGATACCTAAATCACAAGAAGACCCAAAAGAAAGAACTTCAAACCAATTTTGTTTATAAGGATAGATGCAAAGCTACTGAATGAGAATCTCCCAAACTGAATTTGAGAACACATCAAAACAACCATCTGGGACAATCAAGTAGGCTTCTTCCCAGGGATGTAGGCACTGTTCAAAATATGGAAATCCATCAATGTAATCCACTATACAAACAAACTCAAATCACACTATCATCTCATTAGATTCTGAAAAAGCCTTTGACAAAATAAAACATGAAGGAGTACTTCACATTAAAAGTCTCGGAAAGATCAGGAATTCAAGGCACATACCTAAACATAAATAAAAGCAATATACACCAAACCTACAACATTCAATAAATTGAGAGAAACTTGAAGGAATCCTACTAAACTCAGGAAAAAGACAAGGCTGCCCACTTTCTTCCTATTTATTCAATATAAGTCTTTAACTTCTAGCTAGAGCAATTAGACAACAAAAAGTAGATAAAGGTACACAAATGGAAAGGAAAATGTCAAGATATCACTATTTGCAGATGAAATGGTAGTATACATAAACTTCCCCAAAAATTTTATCAGAGAACTACTACACCTGATAGATAACCTCAACAAAATGGTTGAATATAAATTAATTAAAAAAAAAAAATCAGTAGCCTTCCTCTACACAAAGGATAATGGGCAGAGAAAGAAATTATATATACAATACCCATTATAATAGCCACAAATAATATAAAATATCTTGGTGTAACTCTAATCATGCAAGTGAAAAATCTGTATGACAAATCTTCACATCACTGAAGAAAGAAATGGAAGGAAACCTCAGAAGATGGAAAAATCTCCCATACTCACGGATCAGCAGGATTAACATAACAAAAATGGCCATCTTACCAACAGCAATCTACAGATTCAATGTAATCCCCATCAAAATTCCAACTAAATTCTTCACAGAGATAGAGAGATCAATGCTCAAATTCATTTGGATCAACAAAACACACAGGATAATGGAAGTAATTCTCCACAATAAAAGAACTTGGTGGAGAAACACCATCCCTAACCTCAAGCTGTACTACAGAGCAATACTGATAAAATCCTCTTGGAACTGGTACAGAGACAGACAGGTTGGAACTGGTACAGAGACAGACAGATAGATCAATGGAATACAACCAAAGACTCAGAAATAAACCCACGCACCTATGATCACTTGATATTTAACAAAGAAGCCAAAACCATACAGTGGAAAAGAGAAAGCTTCTTTGACAAATGGTGTTGGTCTAATTAGTAGTCTTCATGTAGGATTGATTCATTTTTATCTCCTTGTACTAAGCTCAAGTCCAAGTGGATAAAGTACCTTCACACAAAACCAGATAAACTGAATTTAATAAAAGGGACAATGGGAAATAGCCTTGAACAAATTGGCACAGGGGAAATTTTCCTGAACAGAACACCAATGGCTCAGGCTCTAAGATCAACAATTGCCAAATCGCACCTCATGAAATTGAAAATTTTCTGTAAGGCAAAGGACACTGTCAATAGGCCAAAGCTGCAACTTACAGATTGGGGAAAAGTCTTCACTAACTCACATCTGATAGAGGACTATTATTCAAAAAATATGAAGAACTCAAGAAGCTAACCTCCAAAAAAATCAAATAACCTAATTTAAAAATTGGGCTCTAGAACTAAACAAAGAATTCTCAATTGAGGAATCTTGAATGGCTGAGACGCACCTAAAGAAAGATTCAACTCCTTAGTCATCATGGAAATGCAAATCAAAGTGACTCCGAGATTTCACCTCACACCAGTCAGTCAGAATGTCTAAGATCAAAAACTCTGGTGTTAACAGATGCTGGAAAGGATGTGGAGAAAGGAATACTCTTCCATTTCTTGTGGGATTGCATGCTGGTACAACCACTTTGAAAATCAATCTGGTAGTTTCTCAGAAAACTGTAAATACTTCTACCTGAAGACACAGCTATACTACTTGGCATATACCCAAGAGATTCTCCACCAAGACACAACAACACATGCTCCACAATATTCATAGCAACCTTATTTATAATAGCTATAACCTGAAAACAACTCATATATCCCTCAATGAAAGAATGGATACAGAAAATGTGGTACATTTACACAAGATAAATAGACATTAAAAATGAAGACTTCACAAATTTTGCAGGCAAAAGGATGGAACTAGAAGATATCATCCTGAGCAAGGTAACCCAAAAGGACATTATGACATTTTTGGTAAGTACTCACTGATAAGTGGATATTAGCCAAACAACTCTGAATACCCACAATAGGACTCACAGACCATATGAAGCTTAACCAGAATGAAGGCCATGTGGATGCTTCAATCCCATTTAGAAAGGGCAACAAAATAATCACAGGAAGAAGAGGGAGGGAGGGACCTGGGTTAGAAAGTGGGGGCAGGGGGAAGGTGGGTAGGATCAGGTATGGGAAGAGACAGGAGAGAAGTCCAGAGGGCAAAGAGAGTAAAGAGAAATAATTAGCATTGTGGGGAGGAACAGTGGGAACCACTAGAAATTTCCAGATGCCAGGGATGTGAGAGGCTCCCAGGACCCAATGGGGATGATATTAGCCAAAATATTTAACAGGGGAGATAGAACCTGAAGAGAATATCTCCAGTTGATAGACATGACACCTAATTGAGGGAAGAGGCCATGCACTCATCTCAAAAATTTTAACCCAGAATTTTCCCTATCTAAAAGAAATTCAGGGGCCAAAAATAGAGCAGAGACCAAAGGGGAGACCATCCAGAGACCTCCCCATCTTGGGATCCATCCTGTCCATAGACACTAACCTCTGACATTGCTGCTGATATTAAGATGTTTTTGTAGACTGGAGCCTATTATGGCTGTCCTCTGAGAGACTCTGCCAACACCTGACTAAGACAGTTGAAAATTCAACCAACCTTTGCACTGAGCCCAAGAACACCAATGGAAGAGTTAGAGGAAGGTCCGAAGGAAATAGCAATCCCATAGGAAGAACAGTAATATCAAGTAACTGGACAGCTCAGAGCTCCCAGGGACTAACCCCCCAACAAAAAGTATACATGGGCTGTTCCTTGGCTCCCACTACATATGTAGCAGATGCCCTTGATCCTCTGGAGGCTTGATGTCTCAAGAGAAGGAGTGTCCTATAGGAGTGAGGAGGGAGTGGGTGTATGTGTGGGAGAAGTACTCTCTTAGAGACAATGGGGAGTTCATGAGATGGGTGGCTCATGGAGGGGAGACTAAGAAGTGGGACAACATTTGAAATGTAAATAAATAAAATAATTTTAAAATCCAAGATGATTTTACTTGATCTTCTCTCCAGTGCAAACAGCATTAATATGTGCTTTAAAGGTGGTGCTCATGTACTCTTGAATGACGGTACATCCTTCCATTACAGCATTCATGAACCTCTAAAGTCACACCTCACTCTGACTCAATGTTAAAGCCCCTATTATCTTAAATAGGCCCTCATTAATTTTGAATAGTGTAATAATATATTATAAGAAACTCTGCACATAGATCAGAAGAGGACCTTGGGCTGCCTCTTTCATCTCCCTGGAACATGGCTTTGAAGTTAACACACAAGAAAACCAATAAAGCTGTTAACTATGTAAGTGAGGTCATTTTGAGTCATCCAATCCAGTGTACCTTGCAGTTTAATTCTGTTTCATAAGTCAAAGTGAGTCCAACCAGCATCTCTTATCTGAAAATGAGGTCACTTAAGGAAGTAACCACTACATGTTTTAAGCCATTAAGTTTTATAACAATTACCAAGACCATCCCAGTAAAGCACTCATATAATTGTGGTCTTTTATGATCAATATTTGTACTTCTTTGGGATGTATAGCATAAAGAACTGAGTTCTTTTGGGGGTTTACAGAGAAAACAGGAAAATTTTGAGAATATCAAATTGTAAACTATCTCCATTTCCTCCTCTACCCTCGTGTGAAGAAAAGGCCTTATCAAGAACTAACTGAAAATGGAGAACCACAGGAAAAGATGCTCTTCTTGTATATACTCAAGTAATAATGAGTGTTCACTTATGAAGACACAGGGAAAAGGAATATTCCATTTGTAAATCCTATGGGGCAGTAGAGAGCTTCAACCTTTTGAAAGGCGCAGACTTCTACATGTTGTGAGGTTCTGGCACAAATAAGTGACTTGTCTTTTTGTATGTGGTTGTTTTCATGATGTTGGTTCTCAGTGGTATATCTAAGCATCCCAAAATTAGCATATCTTGTAATGTTAAAAATTGTCTGTGGTTGTTATACTTTTTTTTCCTTTCATGGAAAAAGAAAGATTTGTTCGCATATTCTGGAACTTCATTAATATACTAAAGGAATTGTTTCTAAATGAACTGTGGGAATTAATGGCCCTTAAAATGGTCAGAACACTCATCATTCTACTAACAGAATGTAATACCAAGCAATGACAAATGCCAATGAAGTGAAGACCATATTGTACAGACTACTAAGTGTGCTGGCATGAAGAAATGTTATGAATTACTGTAGTAATGGAAGCCAATGTGGCATATGGTACATGACATATTTTTAAAATGTTACATTTTCTAATTTTGGGCAAAAATTCATTGCTATACTTGTTTCTTCATGTCTTCTTTTCTTCACTTTAAAGCAGATGAAGGTCAGTTAAAGCATGTCAATATAATATCATATTAATTAGCATTCTTATAAATATCTCTTTTAGTTACAGAACTGGAGTATATTAAAGATTGGAAACTTGTAAAAGGCTATGAATATGTTTATTGTGTACATGTATATACCAAATATACATGTATACATATACATGCATGTGGATATACAGTATTATATATTCCAAGTTATAGAAGAGTGGCATTATTTCAATTTTGACGTGGGTGTATAGCAAACCATGACAAAACATAATGGTTCAAAGGAAAATAAATTAGTAATATTTCTCACAATTCTACAAGCCATCTGATAAGCTCATCTGGTCTTTGCCAGCTTGTGTGATATTTATGGTTCCCAGGAGTCTCAGCTGGGACCGCATAGTGAGGATGGTCTCCCTTACTGTCTGGTGTTGACATACTTATTATTCCAGGGAGTTTCAGTTCTGATCTCTTGTGTTGCATAGGATCTATTGACTTTTGGAAGGCTGGCTTGAACTTTCCAAAGAGTACCAAAAAATGTTCAAATCCAACATATTCGAATGATATTAATTTCTTATGACTTAATATTTGCCAGTATTCTAAGAGCAAATTCTTTGGTTAAGGATAAATTCTGCATCTTTTGTGGAGAAATCTGCTCTGTGTTATTATAATCCCTGGTTTTTTTTTTCACAAATATAGACTTATCATGAAAAGATCATACCTATTTTTCCTTTGTTTTAATTCTTTTGAAAGGGGTGATGTACTGTTTGAGTTTGATATTGCTGTGTGGCAAGATTTTCCTGGGGAGATACATCAAATATACACTTACCCCAGATAGATTAAAGGACAGGTACCACTGTAGTCCAAGTTGGTGAACCAATGAACTTTATTGGGGTTACTTATAGGACTTTAGGTATGAGGTTACCTACAAGAGTAGATGACTCAAAAATGGTGTGTCATCAAAGCCCAACTTAGTAGGGTAACAGTTCACAGAAGCTGCAAATTTAGAGCACACTTCCCAGCATTCAGGCAGGGCAGCATGTTGGTGAGTGTGACTTCAATGTCGCTCAATCTAAACCTCTTCTAGGCAGCTGTGATAGTTTCTGCTTCTCCCAGTAAGCTGATCTTGTCTCAGAGTCTTCATAGGAGATAAACTTGTCTGTGAGTGACTCTCACCAGCTTGGCCTGCTTACTCTTAGAAAGAATGAACCTAGAGAATCTGGTCAGTTTCAGGTACTTCCTGAAGCCACTTTGAGTTTAAAGCTTTAAAAGCTTTCCTGCAAGAAGAAGTGTTTCTTTTTTGTTTTGTTTTGTTTCTTTTTTGTTTTTTGTTTTTTATCATTTACTGAAAATATTTATTTTATTGATATTGTAATATGGCCCAGGCACAGTGGCAAATGGAAGAAACATGAGAAATGATCAGAACCACAAATTTTTTGTTAAGCTTGGCATATATTGAAATCAGAAAGTCAGAGAGACTGACAGTGATATATAAAAATGATGTAATTACAAATGGTGTTCAATGAAAATGATAAGCAAAGTCAATGCCTCAAGATTTTTAAAATTCAAAGGAAATAAGATTGCTTTGGATTGTTTATTTTTTATTAGATATTTTCTTTTTTAATTATTTTTTATTAATTTATTTATTTTTTCTTTTTAATGAACAAACAAAAACAACAAGAACAAACCCCTGTTGCCTCCCCCCTCCCCATGCCTGCCACCCCACCCTCTCCCACCTATCAGCCCTGTTATTCCCCTACACTGGGGCACAGAACCTGCACAGGGCCAAGGGCAAATTCTTATACCAAATTCTTATACCAAATTTTTTGATATAAATGCCCTCTTTTTTCCTTCTCCATCTTGTTTGAAGCATTATTAGTCATCATTTATCTTTTACACTTAAATTTTCCCCATATATGGCATATGTTTTATATACCTATATGTGCTATAAAATCCAATTCCTGAAATAGATATCTTTAAAAAATTAAACATTTTTAAACATATGTATGAAAAATCTTGTTTTAAAACATTTTAAACGTGATTTTACAGCTATTAAATACTAAAAAAATTAGATTTTAAATAATTTCTCTCACTCTTTGTGCAGCACTGACTCCTGGCATATAGAACCACAAGCAAAAAATCAGAATTCACTGAGATTCCCTGCTACACACAAAAGGGAGCTAAGATAAGTGATAGGCAACACAATAGTTTTGTGGGTTGGTTTGGTTTGGTTTGGTTTGGTTTGATTTTTTGTTTGTTTTTCTTCTGACTTTGTTCTAGGCCCAAAGGTAAATCCATTTGTGATCCTAGTATTCAGTGAAGGAGGATCATGAATTCCTTGTTTGCTTGGGTTACTAGGTACAACCTGTCACAAAAGAAAAATATTATGATTTTTGTATTCTATTGAATAACTCTGAAAGTAATAAAGATAAACTGATTTGCAGGAGGAAAGTTTTCATCTATAAAATCAAATGAAATTTCACAGTCGGTAGGGTGAGAAGTGTTGTATCCTTAGCACATCCTTAGCACAGACCAAAGCACTATGGTCATGTTTTGATTGTGTATATTCAGCACCAGCTACACAGTGTTAGGGCTGGCTCTGCCACTATTTCCCAAGTGTTTTCCTAGTCATAGTGAGAAAGGAAAGATTCTTGAAGTGAATTCCTTCATGTTTAATGAATGTATGAAGATTAATTCTAACATAATTTTTAGCACTGATGGAAAGTTCACATCTCCCAGTCTGATCATGTAGGTAGGAGAAGTAATAATAATAATAATAATAATAATAATAATAATAATAATAATAATAATATACTAAAAGCAAAGTTTAAAGAAAAGATGAGAAAGTACCAGATGTGTTGGCAGATGCCTTCCATCTCTAAAGAGGCAGATACAGCAAATTCCAGGACAACCAGGACTACAGAGAGAAACCTTGTCTGAAAACAAAGAGAGAATGGGGGAGGCAATAGATACATGGATAATCAGTGTCACCATTGCAATAAGTAGTCCATACCACATTATACTCAGTGTTAACTTTCTAACCCCTTAAAAATGAGCATGAGATGGTTAAAAACACGTTGAAACTATGTACTATCAAAGTGGAAATTTCCCTTTACTAAAATTATTACATTAAAATTACACCAAGCAGAAAAACTGTTTCAATTTTAGCTTCATGTAATAAAATTTAACATAACATGCATGAGTTATGATGTAAAACTTAACTGAAAATTAGAGATTTTTAAAAATGTGAACACATTGCAAGAAATTTTCTCTTTCCTTTTTTCTTTCTCTCTCTCTTTTTTCTTTCTTTATCTCTTTCGTTGAATGTATGTAGGAGTAGACAATGTTTTCTTATATGTGTTAGACAGTTATATATCTCCAATTAAACTTGAGCTATCAATCTTTCTCCCTCAACCTCTCAAATTCTGGGATTGCTAACATCTACCACCATATCCACATACTAACTTACTAACTTAGGTGATGTGACCTTACTAATTTTAAATGCTTTTCCAATTGATCAAGTTAGATAAAAGAATGAAGAAACACAAACTTGTGTATTTATTTATTTATATTTATTTTATTTATTTGAAACAGACTCTAATTTTAAAACTGTATCTGACCTAGAATCAATATGTAGACCAGGCTAATCCAAACTCACTAAGATTCATCTGCTTCGGTACCCCTAATACATATTGGAATCAAAGGCTTGTGCCACCATACCTAGTCAAAAAAGTATAAAAATAGATTATTCCTAAACACATGCACATAAGGAGAAAACTAAATGAGTCTAGTAGATTGTGTGTGTGTGTGTGTGTGAGTGTGTGTGTGTGTGTGTGTGTGTGTGTGTGTGTGTGTATGAACAGTAATAGTAACAGAAGAAGTGCAATTATGATTTTGAGAGGGAATGGAATACATGAGGAGGGTTAGAGCAGGAAGAAAGGAGGAGTGGAAATGAAGTAGATACAATACTCATATGTGAGATTTTTTTAAAAACTATAAATTTTAAATTAAAAACCAAAGAACAGAAAGTTCTCTATCACTGTGAAGAAGCACTGCTTGCCTCTATGTATTACTGAGAAAATTCTTAAGACTAAGGATGATTGGCAGGATCCACCTTGATCATACCTGTTAAAAGTTATAAAAGCTAGCCAAATATTATGCTATTGATTACAAAAAGTAATAGGTACATTATCTGTTTGATTTAATTTCAATATGCTAACCACTAACAAATAGAAAAGAAAATTACATTTACTTGATTTACTTGTTTATTAGGTAACATAGTAATAAGTCTATCAAATGTATATGACCTACTAAGTTACAAAATGAGTCTATGGAAGATACGATAGTTTGTACAATTATTTGTATATTTTGGAATGGTTTACAGTACTGAAGATTAAACACAGCTTTTCAAGCATGCTAGGTAAGTTCTGGAATTCTGAGCTTTGTCAACAAAAATTTTACCTTTTAATTTAACTTCCTTTTGAAATTTATTTTATATGTATGCATGTGGTGTATATGTGTGTGTTTGTGCTCCACATGTACACAGATAGCCATGGAAGTCAGAAGAGATGTCAGATTCCCAAAGCTGGAGCCACAAGCAGTGGTGAGCCACTCGACATGGGTCCTAGAAACCGAGTTTGGTCCTCTGGAAGAGCCGCAAGTCATCTTAACAAGTATGTCACCTCTTTGGTCTGGACTTTTAGTTTTGAAAAAGGCTGACAGTGAGTTGCTCTGCCTGACCTTAATCTCGTTCTGTAGCCCATGCAATCTCTGAATATGTGAGTATTGCAGGTTTAGCCATTTAAGTCACTAGAATTAAAGTCCTGTACCAAAAGGCTATCTCTACTGTTCCGTAACTAGGAACTAAACCTTAAAGTGATAAATCAAAACTCACTTTTTTATTGGTGATAAAGAAAATAATGTGTTCGCATGTTTTTCTTTCTTTTCTTGTGTGTGTGTGTGTGTGTGTGTGTGTGTGTGTTTGCGCGCACGCGAGTGCACACGTGCACGGGTGTGTTGACATTTTTTTTGCTTCCAACTTCTTACACAGATATAAATTTAACATTTTTACTTAAAAGGGCATTTTACCCCATCACCTTTGATTTAAAGGTGTTTTATATTATTTTAAAATCCATTCTTAGACATGGAAATATTATATTCCATAAGACATGATTATCATCTTATTTAGTTCTCAGTTGTCTTTTCTTTGTGTTATGTTTCCAAATGCTTGACAAGTATGCTACTTTCCATTGCTATTCCCTTTGTGTGTGTGTGTGTACTACTCTACAATATTATCAAAGCTGAGGGCTCTGTATACTCAACTGATTTTTCTATCAAATTAAAAAAAAGATACATTTATATTTCCATTTGAAATTAAATGACTCTTTGATTTATTCCCCACACTCCCCAAAAGGGGCTATTTAAGCTTAGCTTCAAGTTGGTTCTTTTCCTGATCCTGAGTCTTAGGATTTTCTTATTTCTCAGCATGTAACTCAGTGCACTCCTAGACTTGCAGGATATCCCATTCTAGGTCACCATTCTTCACTTCCCATCCTTCCATCCCCACATGGAAGGCAAGCAAGATGCTTTTTGTTTGACTTTCCCTGTTTCTCTAAGGAATGATGTTTGTTATATTCAGATAAAAAAACTCCTTACAGATCCTGTTGTTAACAGCTGTTCTGTGAATGGAGAAAAAAGCAAGTAGGAGGAAATGGCAACTCTTATAAAATTAAGTCCATTTCCAAATCCAAAAACAAATTGCACTTGGTTTGTGAGGCTGCCTGAGATTGAAAATGACTTCAATATGGCTTCAAATATTGTTGTTGTGTTTGAGCTTCTGAACAAAATTTAAGTTAATATATCCTGTAAAATTCTGTGTATGGTATGTCATATAAATTAAAATGACTACCAGGATGAGAAGTTTGTCTCTATTGGACTAACTTGTACAAGGTAGTAAATGAAGCTGGAATGTGCTACCAAGGTCAGTACCTAGATGTGAATTTTCTTGTCTCTTACATATTGTACATAAATTGAAAAAGAGTAGATTGATGGTTTACTGTCAAGAGGAACGTGTTTCACAGAATAGCACTAGAATTCTCTGCCCTGATACACAGTCCTTCTTTAAAATGTGTTACAATGACATGTAATAGCATGTTGTAAAAGGTTCACTCATCAAAGGACCAGATGACATAAAATATCAGAATATCTTGTCTGACTATCTGGTTCAGAAGGATGAATTATGTTCCCCACTTCTGCGCCTCTCAGGATGAAAGCCTGGTGCTCCATCATGTCGGTTTACCAACTGTCCCAGTAGCATTACTTGAGTCTACACTACAGTTATTTTCTTATGAATGGGTCAGTACACAGTTGAAAAGTTTCCTAAACTTATTTGAGTAAACTTTAATATATTATACTGTGAAGCTTAAATTTTAACTCTTATTTCAGAAAAGTTAAGAATTTTAAAAAAACTGCACTTGGTGATATATCAAATAGTTCAGGCTGATGACTACTATTAGCTAAAAATATGACTTTTTGAGAATTTATTATATCTTTTACCAGTATGTTGCTTCATATAAAGAAGCAAATAGTTTATATTTTTTATTACTGTGTATTGGTGTCTTTCCTTGAATTGTAAATAAAGGCTTATAGATAGAATTTTTTAGTGTGCTATATACATGCCACAATATTTCTCCTACACAGACATGGTTAATGAAATGATTAATATTTTCAAACTTCTCAAGACTAAAATTTAAATCCCTTGCCTAAGGCTAGCAGCATTCATTAAATAATATACATTAAGGCAGTTCAACAGTGACCTCAACAATATTCTGAGTGAATAAATTAACTGGAAATTCATTTATCTATGTGGTTATTTGTGAACAAAAAATAGATTAATTTACCCAATGTTAACCAACTAAAATACAAAGCCTGTATATTCCAACAAATTCTTTGACACAAATCCATCCTTACATTATTAACATTGAATGAGCACACGAAATGTTAAAAACAGTTATAAGTATGAGATGAATAAATACTTTCAAATACTTATAAACAAGGACAGATCATAGAAAATTGTAATCAATAAAGGAGAAAAAATATTATTCAAAGATGCAATCAAATGACTTGAGATGAGAAAATACAGAAAAACTGAAGCATCCATGTGCAAAAGCATTCTTATAAAAGCAAGATTCCAGCTTTGCTGCACATAAGACATGAATGTACAAAGAACAAGGCACAGTGATGTTTTCTGATGGTAAACTGTGTATCCAAAAGCACCAGTTTAGTCATTCGGTACTTTAGTCATTAGATACTATGAACACCCACTGGGCATTTGTTAATTACCCGTGAAATTTCACAAAGAAATTTGATACACAGATCACAGAGTAGCCTTCCATGAGAGGTACATATCAGATAATGGTGACTACAAAGATGACTATAAGAAATTTTTTTTGTTTTCTTTGATTTCTATCTACCTGTTCTGTATGCCTAAGAAAATAAATTGATAATATTAGGTTTAGAAGAGTTTGAACTTCAGAACAGCTCTTTTCACCAAAGAGGTCAGTTTATGTTAGTTTAATATGTTTAGGATTTTATGTAAGTGATATATTGAAAAGTTATGAAAGTCATACACAGTTAACAAACATTAGAAATGGATAGGAATGTGTTAGTTCATAACAGCTGGTTGTACAGAGTCAAGGAAAGACTATCTGGCTATAATTCTGCCCTTCAGGATTCTACTGTCACTGGGTTGAGCCATGTCCTGGGTGTAATATATCATCACTATCTATTTTATCTTTATCGGCTGCTTTCCAATGTATGGTACGTTTGAGGCTCCACTGGAGATAAAACTTCAAATGTATAAGTTGGGAGTATCTTCAAAGGTCTAAGTAAAAGACAGTTCTTTGTACCATCAAGGAATTTCAGATCCAACACATTGGCTTTCTATAGTGACATAAATTAGTATTATATATTCATTGTGCAATGTTCAAATCTTCAAAACATATATAGATACACATGAACACACATGTACCAGTGGCAAACTCCAAATTATTTCTTTCATAACAAATTAATTTTGGTAGATTCAAGTTGTTTAGAAAAGGAAAAAATAAAGTACTTTTTCTCTTAATAATTTTAGAGGTTCTATTTAACATCTGATTTACAACATATATAGAAAGGAAAGAAAGAATTATTTTAAAACAGCCTTAATGATTACTACTTTTTTGTTGTTGTATATATTTGCTAAACAATATAAGGAAAATTTTCTTCTCTTTTCTCAAGAAAGAAAATATTTTTGCACCTTACATTTATCAGGGCATAAATAACAATTTGAAGAAGCTTTTGGGCATTTGCATCCCACAGTAGAAAACAATGAATGCTTCTTAAATAATAGCAAAGAGGAAGTAGAAAAACTGGGATGAAAAAACTGTCTACCCAGAACTGGCCAAGTCATGATTATTGACTGATGCTTGAGCCCTTGGAGAGGATGTAATAGATTTATACTTACCTATGTTCCCTAACGGCTGAGCATTCTATAGTCACTAATAAACTTATTATCTGAACCAGGAACCCCAATGTGGGTTAATCACAAACATTGCAATTAGAAATTTCTCAGATAAGGAATGATGTAGGTGTTGATCGATAATGAAATGATGAATCATGATAAGTCAGTTTAATATTGTTCATGTACCAGAGGGGCTGAAAGCTTATATAGCTCAAGGCAGTGGATAACTATAAATAAACATTAACTTTGGTACACAACATGGCTTTAACAATAATATAAACAAACAAACATCACGGAGGAAAAGAAAACCCTTTCTTCTAAAGATAAAACATTCCTATTATACTCAGACACTTACACTCCGTATTTTCTTGCCTTTCAGCCCTAGAAAACAGGCCACTTACTCCCATAATGTAGGTCTTCAACCTCAGATGTTTAAACCATTAGGTTCTGGACCAGCTTTGGGTATAAACTCAACTATGCTATTGGCTTACCAATTCTTCAGCTTTTGGAGAGTCATTAGACTTCTCAGACTTCATATCATGTGAGAGACTTTCCCAAATAAATCACCTCTCAACATTATGACATTATGTATGCTTCGTTTTCAGTTAGTTAATTAATTAATGTTTGAGCTGGAGTTTGACCTCAGAGCACTGCACTTTCAAGATAACCACTCTACCACTGATACAAATCTGCCAACCTTCACAAGGATTCTTAATACAGACAACCACTCTCAGCTATGACAAAAGGGATACTGTTAATAGAAAAAGGTTGTAGGATAATGGGAAACATCTACCTAGTAGAAGAATGGTACAGTCACCCAAGGAACTCATGAAATAGCAAGTTGATAGATTTTCCCGGAAATCCTTCATAGGAACCAGACATGCTAATATCAGCCTTTGAGACTTGTATCTCAAATTGAATTATAGAATTATTATGTAATCAGTTAACAATTATGCATATGAATTTTCAAAATTATTTATAATATGTCTTGTGATTAGTGATGTTTATTTGTATTTATATTTTTAATTTATTAGAAGAAATCTCAGAACTGAACTTTGTAACACAAAATTATCTGATTGTAGAATAAGCTACATAGAAATGGAACTACTAATTCTAAAAAAATAGGAACATGGACAAAATCATTCTTGTAAAATTATCATATAATCATGACAAAGAATATTTGCTTATTTGAATTGTTAATAAATATTTTGTCATTAATTTTGACACAAAATAAAAGGTACATATGTGTCCTATCTGAACATTTAAGAAGTACATTAGTTATCTAAATGGTTTGATCCATTGTTTTATTTTAACAAATATATTTTCTTTTCAAAGTATTCTAGTTGTTTCTCCATTGCTGGGATAAAACTCTCTGATGCAAAGAAACTTGGGGTAGGAAAGAATTTATTTGTCTCATACTCCTTGGTGAGAGTCCATCCTTGAGGTCAGTCAGAGCAGAAGCTCAAGCAAGAATGTGAAGCCAAAACCATGGAAGAATGGTGCTTTTGGTGTTCATTCAGGCTCCTACTTAGCTACCTTTCTTATATATCCCAGGACTACCTGCCATGGACTTGTGCTGCCCATTGTAGGCTGACCCCTTCTATTACAACTAACAATCAAGACAATCTCCACAGACATGTCCATAAGCCAATCACTCAGTTGAGGTTTCTCCTTTCAGTTGGCTTTAACATGTATCCTGATGATAGTCAAAGTTATTTAAGACAAAATGCGATTTATATTTATGATTTTTAATTTTCCTCAGAGAGTTTTTTTTTAATTGTGGCTTTTATGCTCTGTAAAGTACATCACATTGTGTGCAGATTAACCAAAATAAACAATGTAAATAAATGGCTAAAGATTTCTCTGCCTTTATCTATTTTTCCAGCTTTTTCTGTGTTCAGGATTCCTTAAGACTGATTCTTGATTTGTTGTTGTTGTTGTTCGTTTTATACTCTCTAGGGCAGTATCCAGTGTTGATAAATGTTCAACCTACATGATGATTCAGCTTGTACATTTTCTTTCTTTATAAGATATTTTCTTTATTTACATATCATATGATATCTCCTTTCCCAGTTTCCCCTCTGAAAAAAAAGAAAAAATAAAATAAAAAACAAAAACAAAAACAAAACCCTGTTCCCTCCCCCCTCCCCTTGCTCACCAACCCACCTTCTCCTACTTCCTGGCCCTAGCATTCCCCTACACTGAAGCATAGAACCTTCACATTGCCAAGGATCTCTCCTCCCATTGATGACCAACTAGGCCATCCTCTGCTACATATGTAGCTGGAGCCATGAGTCCCACCATGTGGACTCTTTGGTTGGTTGTTTAGTATCTAGGAGCTCTGAGGATACTAGTTAGTTCATCTTAAGGGGCTGCAAACCCTTCAGCTCCTTGGGTCCTTTCTCTAGCTACTTCATTGGGGACCCTGTACTCAGTCCAGTGTACAAGTGGGTACTGTGAGAGCTTCTCAGGAGACAGTTATATCAGGCTCCTGTCAGCCATCACTTGCTGGCATCCACAGTAGTGTCTAGGTTTGATGATTGAATATGGGAAGGATTCCCAGGTGGAGCAGTCTCTGGATTCCTTCAGCCTCTGCTGCACAGTTTGTCTCTGCAACCCCTTCCATGGATATTTTGTTCCCCCTTTAAGGAGGAATAAAGTCATTGGTCTTCCTTCTTCTTGATTTTCTTGTGGTTTGTGGATTGTACTTTGTGTATTCCTATCTTCTGAGCTAATATCCACTTATCAGAGTGTGCAAACCATGTGAGTTCTTTTGTGATTGGGTTACCTCACTCGGAATGATAGTCTCCAAATTCATCCATTTCCCTAAGAATGTCATAAAGTCATTATTTTTTAATAGCTGAGTAGTACTCCATTGTGTAAATATACCACACATTCTGTATCCATTCCTCTGTTGAGGAACATCTGATTTGTTTCCAGTCTCTGGCTATTATTAATAAGTCTGCTATGATCATAGTGGAGCATGTGTCCTTATTACATGTTGGAGCATCTTCTTGGCATATGCCCAGGAGTGGTATAGCTGGGTCCTCTGGTAGTACTATATCCAATTTCCAGAGGTACTGCCAAACTGATTTCCAGAGTGGTTGTACCAGCTTGCAATCCCACCAACAATGAAGGAGTGTTCCTCATTCTCCACAACCTCGTCAGAATCTGCTGCCACCTGAGTTCTTTATCCTAGCCATTCTGACTGGTATGAGGTGGAATCTCAGGGTTGTTTTGATTTGCATTTCCCTGATGACTAAGGATGTTGAGCATTTCTTTAGGTGCTTCTCAGGCATTCAGTATTCGTCAGTTGAGAATTCTTTGTTTAGCTCTGTACCCCACTTTTAATAGGGTTATTTAGTTCCTGGAGTCTAATTTCTTGAGTTCTTTGTAAGTATTAGATATTAGCCCTCTATCAGATATGGAATTGGTAAAGATCTTTTCCCAATTTGTTGGTTGTCATTTTATAATATTGACAATGTCTTTTGCCTTAGAGAAACTTTGTAATTGATGAGTTCCCATTTGTCAATTCTTGATCTTAGAGCATAATGTATTGGTGCTCTGTTCTGGAAATTTTCCCCTGTGTCCATGGGCTCGAGGTTCTTCCCCACTCTCTTTTCTATTAGTTTCAGTGTATCTGGTTTTATGTGGAGGTCCTTGATGCACTTGGACTTGAGCTTTGTACAGGAGATAGGAATGGATAGATTTATATTCTTCTACATGCTAACCACCAATTGAGCCAGGACTATTTGTTAAAATGCTGTCTTTTTTTCTACTGGATTGTTTTAGATCCTTTGTCAAGGATCAAGTGACCATAGGTGGGTGAGTTCATTTCTGGGTTTTCAATTCCATTCCATTGATCTACCTGCCTGTAACTGTACCAATACCATGCAGTTTTTATCACAATTGCTCTGTACTACAAGCTTAAGGTCCGGGATGGTGATTCCTCCAGAGGTTCCTTTATTGCTGAGAATAGTTTTCTCTATCCTAGGTTTTTTGTTATTCCAGAGGAATTTGCAAATTGCTCTTTCTAAGTCTGTGAAGAATTGAGTTGTAATTTTGATGGGGATTGCATTGAATCTGTAGATTGCCTTCGGTAAAATGGACATTTTTACTATATTAATCCTGCCAATCCACAAGCATGGGAGATTTTTCCGTCTTCTGAGATCTTCTTCAGTTTCTTTCTTCAGAGACTTGAAATTCTTGTCAAACAGATCTTTTACTTTCTTGGAGTCACACCAAGATATTTTATATTATCTATGAGTATTGTGAAGGATGTTGTTTCTCTAATTTCTTTCTCAGCCTGTTTTATCCTTTGTGTAGAGGAAGGCCACTGATTTGGTTGAGTTAATTTTATATCCAGCTACTTTGCTGAAGTTGTTTATCAGGTTTAGGAGCTCTCTGGTGGAATTTTTGGGGTCACTTACGTATACTATCATATCATCAGCAAATAGTGACAATTTGACTTCTTCCTTTCCAATTTGTATCCCTTTGATCTCCTTTTGTTGTCTATTTGCTCTGGCTAGGACTTCAAGTACAATATTGAATAGGTAGGGAGAGAGTAGGCTGTGTTCTCTAGTCCCTGATTTTAGTGGAATTGCTTCAAGTTTCTCTCCATTTAGTTTGACGCTGGGTACTGGTTTGCTTTTACTATGTTTAGGTATTGACCTTGAATTCCTGATCTTTCCAAGACTTTTATCTGGAAGGGATGTTGAATTTTGTCAAATTCTTTCTCAACATGTAATGAAATGATCATATTTTTTCTTTGAGTTTTTTTATATAGTGGATTACATTGATGGATTTCTGTATAGGTATATCGAACTATTTCTGCATCCCTGGATAAAGCCTGCTTGATCATGATGGATGATCATTTTGATATGTTCTTGAATTTGATTTGTGAGTATTTTATTGAATATTTTTATATCGATATTCATATGAGAAATTGTTTCCTTCCTACAGTAGCTGCACTGCCTCTTGTGGCAGAACATTTCTCATCTCTTGGAGCTTTCAGTACCTCACATTGTGCTTACAACCTGTGTGCTCTCAACCTGTGTGCTCACAACCTATGTGTCACAACCTGTCTGCTCTGGACCAGTGCTTTATGTTGTTTCTAGCATTTGAAAGTGTCAGAAGAAGGAAATATTCATCCCAATGAATTTTCATATTGATACTTAAAGTTTAAAATTCAATAACAAACTTCTTTTTCTCTCAAATGAGAGTGTTCCCATTTTTCTCATAAAACTCATTCTTCACAAAATTGCCAAACAGAAAATAGAAAGTAAAGACATAACATTATTCTTCTGAAAAACAAGCAACTTTGGTAGAAAAATAATAACCTCAAAACAGTGAGATGATATTGAGTAGGTTACGTTTGAACATGCATAAGAATACTGAATTGGAGAACTGTGCCAAAATAATGTCTACACAGGCTATTAGTAGGTTCCAGCACCTGTTAATGATTTCCTGGACTGAGAAGATTGTGTAGAGAAAGTGCTTGCTGTGCAAGTGTGAGGGTACCTGACCTTGAATGTAGCCTTCACGTGAGCACATTTGGCAAATATAGTTGTACACACAAATGTGGACACACCCAAATAAACAAACAGGAAAGTACAAATTAAAATTATGCTCATATCTACTGTGAATTATTGAAAAGAATGTCTTTGTGTCCCTTGTTAGGTAAATCTCACTTTCCTCCTTTATGTGGAAAAAAAGTGTCATCACAGAGTATATCAAACCTCTGAGATAGACCTGTACAAAGTAAATTTTTATGATTCCTTCAAAGTAAATAGATTTACAGCATCAAAGTTTCTAAATATCTCATGTTGTGGAAAAAAGAACTTTTTATTCAGCATGTGAAAATGTGACACCTTTGAACAAACTCCTTTAAATAATATCTTTGGCTTCCTGCAGAATATGAATCAGCACAACAACAAAAGTTTTATCACCATCATGGAGATAAACAAGATGAAACTCTATTTTTCTAACAGAAAACTATTTTTCTACCAGAAAATGGGAAGCTTTCCCAGTAATGCAATTTATGGAGAACTTAAATGAATTCTCTCCACACTTTGTGCCTTTTAAATATAATTCTTAATCATTCACTTTGACTATGTGGATATGTAATCATCATTTCCAATGCACATATGACAGAATATACATGTTTTCTCTAAAACTGGAGACTATCAGTCATGTCATATGGAAACCTACCACACAGTTTCTTACTCCATACATAAGTGAAAGAAATGTAAATTCAATCACAAAAAAATGAAGTAGTGTAGCTCCAACTGGATATCTTTCACCTCTAAACAGCTCAGAATATTAGTTCCTACCTACAAACTGCTGATGAACCCTTGTTGCTGAAAATAATATCTACGTATCCCATTGAACATAGGAACTTTAAGCTGATGCCTAACTAGAGCCTTCTCAACTAATGACTAATGTTCATGGAACTGGAAGGTGCTCTGCATACTACCAGAGAAAAAGCTTAACACCAACTCAGCTACAATCCGCTCAATCTACAATGGCCAGGATCTCTAGGGCTTGAGGGAAGGGACACCATCACCAATATATATTTTATGAGAAAAAAGTCAATTTGCAATTTAAAAAGATACCTTGTATTTGAAATTATCCTAAGTGATGGCTAATCTTGACTGTTCCCTTGATGGCAATTAGATCAAGTAAGATACACACCTCTGGCCATGTCTGTTTGGGTGTTTCTGAGGAACAGAATATACGTGGCATCATCCTACTGCCTAGAAGTGCAGACTGATTAGAAGAAAGCATGTGGAAGAGGAGCATCCATCTTTCTCTGATTTCTGATCATGATACAAAGTAAGCAGTTGTCTCACTCTTCTAATATTATACCTCCTCACTATGACAGACAAGGCCCTCAGAGCATGTGCTAAACATAGGAACCTGCTCCTTTAACTTGCTTTTGTCTGGTGTTTTGTCAAATTCTATTGAGAAGAGTATTAAAGTTTTTTTTCAACTTTACTTATCTACTAATGATTGCAAAAATGTTTAAATTTATATATTAAACTATCAAACTCATAACAGTCTCTTTTTGTTTTATTTGGCAAATAAAGGGGAGGTATGGATTTTATTTCTGTTGAGATTTGCTTCTATTATGATGTCAGCAGATGTACCATATCTTAGCATGCAAAAATCTACTGATAAATGTAGCTTTAAGTACTAATTGAGCCATATACCTTGAGAAGATCCGAAGAATCAAGCAGATGAGTAACCTAGCTAGTTATTTGTCAATGTAACACAATCTAGCATCATTGGAAAGAAGAATTCTAAATTGAAAAAGAAATGCCTCTACCAGAATGTCCTATGAGCAACTATGCTCGGCATTCTCTTGAATAGTAGAGAATTAGCCCACTCTAAGTGGAATCTCTATGGGGCAGGTGGTAGTGACTTGTAAAGGGAAGCAAGCAGAGCAACCAGTAAAGAACAAGCCAGTAAGCAGCCCTTCTCTGTGGATTCTGCTTCAGTTCTTGCCCAGACATTCCTCAATGATGGATTACTACCTGGAAGCATAAGGTGAAGTAAAAGTTTCCTTCCTGAGTTCTTTTTGGTCATGGTCCTAAGTCACGACAATAGAGACCTTAACTAAGACGGTTGGAGAGAGAAAGCTCCGGTCTGCTGGAGAGAGAGCGCACACTGGTTACGACTATTTTGTCACTAAGTCATTAAGACCTGAGCTCAGATCCCAGGACCTACATTTGAAAGCTCACAGATTCCTACAACTCTAGCTTCAGGGCGTCCACCTCCCTCTCTTGGACACTACAGGCACCTACACAGAGGTGCACATTTACATGGATATGCATACATACATATAAATGAAAATAAAAATAAATATTCTGAAGAGGATATGCTAAGGTAGAATGAGTTTGGGGCATGGAATCCTGATAGAAATGGTACTTAAATAATTCAAACTACTTTTAATCTGTTAATTTTCAAAGGTCACTTAGAAGTGGTCAATCTCCTTTCTTATTTTTCTAAATCATCGTGATAAATATTCTTATCAGGTCACCCTAATAGGAAAGGCCATTAAACTTAGTATGCTTAGGACTCAGGAACAAAAGTATGGGCTAGTTCAAGAAAAATAAAGAAAACATCTATAAATATCAAAGAGTTTTACTTGTGGGGGTTACACCTATGAGGGTGTAGGGTTGAGTTAAGATGCCACAAAGGTATAGTTTTCTAGATTTTCACACACACACGCACAAAACAATTAATTTCATGGACACAGCTTTACCACACCTTCTGATGTGGTATATTATACTTTTCTATTTATATTTTAGCCTGGAGGCATGTCTGTGGGGTATTTCCATAGTTGGTAATTAATGTAGGAAGACACAGCCCACTGTGGGCAATGCCATTTCTGAGCAGGTATACTTGGACTGTATAAGAAAAGCAGGTGACCAAGCTAGAAAGAACAAGTTAGACATAGATTACAGAAACAGCCTTTTCCCATGACCCCTCCAGGCACCTGCTGTGGCCTGACTTGATGATAGACTTTAAAGAAAACATGAAGTTAATAAATCCTTTCCTCTTCAAGTTCAACTTTGTCATGATGTTTCTTAGAACTACAGAGAGTGAACTAAGTCACATCTATGCTGCTCTGCATTGAATGTTGACATTAATGGCTCTGTTATGAGCTATTGTCTATCCCCTGCTCTTACTACTACAAAACCTATTATTGTTATAATTTCTAGGTGAATATTATCTTTCACTGTGCAGTAGAAATTAAACTTGTTCACTGTAAAGCTTGCTCCTGTTATGCCAGAAATACATTGTGTATCTAGCCCCAGCAGAGTATTTGGCACATAACAATTTGTTGAATGTATAATTGAATAAAGAGACAGATGACTGATAAACTAAATGTTTATTCTTAAGTAGTTTTATTGCTCAGGATTCTTGTTCTAATAAACCAACCCTTTGGTTGGATTTCCAAATTCTGGTGCCTTTTCATCTTGTGATCTAGAGAGATGGATAATGCCTACGTTCTTGAGCTATAATTTAATTCTGTGATGAAATGGTGTTGGAAAGAGTGGTTATTCCTAAAACCAATGAACTAAAGAGGCTATGACATAACTGAGAGTAAGAAATAAGTGTCTATTTCTATTTGTTGTGTAATAGGAGAAAAGAAAGGAGAGATTTTGGAGGATGTTTATAAAACTGAATGGACCATGATGTAATAACCTGTTGAAAATGAGAGGGACATTTATGGATTGGTACTAATGCTATTTGTGTTAACTCAGCTCCCAAAATCACATGGGAATACTCACATCTATATGTGAGATGCTGAAAGTCCCTGCCCCACGATGGTTCTAAATGGTAAATAAAGTTGCCAGTGGCCAATAGCTGGGAAGAGAAACAGAGGCGGGACTATAGATTTCCAGTGTAAGAGACCATGAGAAGAAGGGGGGTTGGAATTGCCAGGAAGAGGAAGCAGAAAGATCAAGCCTGAGAGCTGGAGGAAAGAAAGCATACAATATGTGAGAATTGGGGTAGAGTGGCCCCAATTGGGTCTGGGTTATCAAAGATGGTTATAGATATTAGAAGTAATAATTGAGGAATATTGAAGGGGAGAGTGTTCTAGCCCCAGGAGGTTTGGAAATGCCCAGCCATTGCTCTGTTAAGGCATATTAAAAATAAAACTGTATGTGTATCTTTTCTTTGAAATCCAAAGCATTTGGTCAGATGTAGAGAAGACATGTGCACCTACTGGAGAGTTTAGAGCAGATTAACCATACTACTACCTCTATAAAAACACACGGGTTTTTTTGTTTTATTTTTGTTCCATTATCTCTTCATCTTTGTTACCTGTTTCTTTTTGTTTTATCTTTGTTTCCTCTTCAAACAAATACAAGTTTCATAAGGGAGGCCATGCTCACTCATTATCCTGTGTAGAATTTCCAACTGTGAAACCTGGACATGAGGATTGTTAGACAAGTAATTTATTGAGGGAGTGGTTTGAGTAGAAAAATGAATGGGAAAATCAAGCATACAGCCTGGATATAACTGCTCAGTGGAAGTCCAAATTATGTCTAATCAGTGGTGGCCACCCAAGCCAATGCAGGACCCACATGGACAGAAAGCTAATCTTCTATTGTGAGCCAATAATAAAGAGAAAGAAGTCAATTTCCAATCATTGCAAGCCAAGTGGAGATTCTTAGGAGGTGGGTGAATCTTAACAGTCAGTAACAAGAACTAACCCCACCTGGGATGAGATTACACCAATGGGGATGGAGAACAGGGCAGGGTACCAAACACATGGCACCTCTCCACCTCAGAAAGAGATGTTTCAGAACGCTGTCACTTATTCTTAGAAAATGGTTAAGATTTTGTGATAGACTATAGTGCCCGAGTACAGTTCCTCCCTTAGACACTGTCATATATTACTCATGATATCTTGAGGAAAAATATGATGAGTCAAAATAATTTAATGTTCCTTTAAAAATGTATACTTTTGTCACCTGAAACACCATGAAAATATTCTATAATATTCATTCAAAAATTCACTTCTATAGAATTGTTCTCATACTACTCTAAGAAGAATATTGGCAAAAGGTTCAATTAATGCCAAATTAGATTTTAGTTTGACATTTTGAAAATGGAGTATATTCTAAACCCCAGGAATATCTCATTCTAATGCTGTGGAATTGTGGTTATTAGAGATTTTTTTGAAAATAGAAAATAGTGTTTTGGGGATTGCAAGTTTAATTAGCTTTTGATTTAATCCTTATATTATGTCTCTATGGATATGAATGTATAAAATTTTAATCTGAGCCTAGTAGCTAATGAGTTTAGCTCTCCTAGGAAGTGTGCAATACAGAAAACAAGCATCCAGTTGGATCAACTATTTATAGGCCTCGATTCAATTACTCATTAAGTTTCTTTAATTTATTTTTTCATAATTTTGATAGAAACTAACCTTTCTAAAATCTATCTTCTAATATGAGGGGGCAAAGATGAACAAAATAATCCTCCCAGGTTTTTCTAATAGCTTGTGATTTTGTTCATTTGTTAAACATAAAATATTTATTAAAAATGAATTTGTGCTGGTTGCTTCTAATACTGCACACACTGTATTTCTCTAGGCAAATAACAAATTAGCTTATCAATATTTCCTAAATAATTCTTCTATCCATTATTGGAAATATCATAATTTCTATGGAATACATATTTTAATTTTCCCAGTGACTCAGTGTTTTATTATTCATCCATTAATCTTTCCACTTATTAAAAGTTATTTCTCAAGTATCTTTTATGTATGCCTGAATCATCTATTAGCAACTACAGTGGTACCAGTGTTTTTAGATATTTTACAGCATGATTTTCAGACAGAACCAATTCCCCTTCATGATACTTCATCTCCAATATTTTACTGACTAATCATCTACTTATTGCAAATGAAGTTCCATTTGTCAATTTCCAAAAAGACATTTCCCCTTACAAAATTCAGATATTTTCTAGTTCTTAGTTCTCAGTTCTCAGCCTAGAAAACAGAAGCTGTTAAAGGGAATTTTAGGACAGATATTTATGTTGTGCTTACAATAGGAAGATGCCCATTGGATCTTAAGGCCTTTTCCAACATTTTCAAAAGTTTGTACTGCATAGCTACAAAGCACTGGTACAAGGCTGTAACCATCTGTGAGCTTCAGTTTAAAGTGTTCATTCATTTGTGTTCATTTCAGTATGATTGAGCAACAGTATGTAAATAATTATTTAATTGACCCTCCATCTTAGAAGAACATTCATTTGTATCCTGCTGGTAATGAATATACTGTATATGCAGTTGATATTGGTTTCAAAGCACTTCATTTGTTATCAAGTAATAGATATTGAAATCAATTTTGATTCCTTCTTGGAACTTGGTTGATATTCTGGTTCCAAACCTGTGTGAACAAAAATATCATGTACAATGTTTAAACCAAGGCTTTTGAGAAGGCTTGTATCATCTCCCCAATTGCTCTCTTTTATTTCTCTCATTTTAAATTACATATTTTTCTAATGTATTTATTCCTTGAGAATTTCATTCATATGTAAAATATACTTTGATTAAATCTATACTTCATTCCTTACTTCCTACTCCTTCCACATCCCCAACTTCATGTTAGCTATCTATCTATCTATCTATCTATCTATCTATCTATCTATCTATCTATCTTTCTATCTATCTATCCTATTGACTCTAATTAGTACTACAAGATATGGGCTAGAGCCCTATGGAGCAAGGCAGCCTTCTAGAGGACACATGCCTGAAGAAAACTGACTTTCTCCCTCAACAATCATCAACTGTTCCCTTATTCACATAGAAAGTAGAATAGCGTAACTCTTCAGATAGCCACAATGGCTGTGAGTTCATAGTTACAACAAACCAGCTAGTTCCAGAACACACTGATTTTGCCAAGAGGCTGTGCTCAATTTTGTAACAACAGAAACTTCTGCCAAGATTCTGCAGTGAACACAGAGCTAAAATGACCATTTATTGTTCAAACCTGTAGAAAGGAGAGGGAGTGGTTATAAGGTTATAAAGTCACTGGTTATATGCAGACACCTAAGAAGGCTCAGACCTTACTTCTACTCTGTTGAGTGACTTAGAATATTGTCTAGTGAGGAACTAAGCTGAGAGAAGCCAATAGGTGTTTACTGCAGTTAGACATAGGACATTCTGGACTTGAAGACAAGTAGACAAGTAGACAAACATGATGGTATATAAAACTCCAATTTTAATTACTTTGATAATTTTTTAAGAAATTATTGTATTATTATATCACCCTCTAACTCCCCAATGAACTCTCTGCCTTCTATTTTTCTTGAACTGTATGCAGGTAACTGACATATATATGCCTGTCTC
>JADRCC010576269.1:0-16025 GCA_019843855.1 Hylomyscus alleni
ATATATATATATATATATATATATATATATATATATATATTTGTACCTGTGAATTTCTGAGGTGTTCTCATATAAGTTGTATTACAATTTGATTTCAGTTTTCAGTTTTTCATTGCTAGAGTTAGAAAGCAGTTGATTTTTTCCCCTCAGTATCCCAAGACTTACTATAATGACTTACTTTCAAAAGTTTTCTTACATGAATAATCATGTTAAGTATAAACAGAGAGTTCATCTCTCCCTTTCCATTTGGTATACCTTTTATTCATTTATCTGTTTTATTGATGCAGGTAGGATTTATAATATAATGACAAAAGGGAATGGGGGAGAGAAAAGTCTAGAGAAGAAAATAAACAGATGAACACCTCCACTGAGATCAGTGGGTAGACTTTGATGTTGGGATGTAAGGCTAAATGCATCCTGTCATTTTGGAGCTGGTGGTGTATCTTGCTTCATATTGGAATACAAATTCCAGAGAGGTGAAGAGTTAGCCTAGAGAATGAGAAGAAAATATTTGACAGATATATATATATATATATATATATATATATATATATATATATATGAGAGAAATAGTGTCTAGAATTCACAAAGCATCTCCTACATAATACCAATAAAATGAAGTACCAAATTAAAAATGAGCTACATATCTGTACAGTGCCAAGTGTGTGATATCTCCTCCTGAATTATTGGCTAGAGAGACCTCCAAGTTCCCCAAGTAGTACAGTCCCTTGGCACTTCTTTTGTTTACCTTACAGAATTAGTTGAAAAAACACTACTGATGATGACACAAAATACTGTGGTTAAAATGAATCGAAAAATCAAGCTGGAGCTGAACTGGAATCTCCCTTTCTGCTGACTAACTTTCAGTATGTTGAAAGGTGCTACTCAGGTTTCTTAGGGAGAGAGGCACTGGGTTCACTCAGCAGTGTGCCCTGTGAACTATAACATCAGCCTGCTAGATGAGATGGCCTCACTGCTGGAATAGTGACAGTACTGTTATGGGTATAACCAGCTACTCTTTGCTTAGGTTTGAGGCCAGTTTCATAGGAGAAAATCCATGCTTGGTTCTATAAACATTTTCAAAAGGCCATGGCTGGGCAAGTTATATACTCTAGCAGAGAGACAGACTATTGTTGATTGATAAACTGATGTGGCATCAAACTGCTTTCTCAAGTTTTACGGGCATACCCACCAACGAACGCTATTCTGAGAAGTAACTAGAGAAGCTTTCCTCTGCAGTGAGTGCTGGAGATTACAGCCTTTTGGTTTTCAGGTGATGAAAATAAGGGACCCTTGTCTGTTCAGTTCTAAACAGGATATTTATGTAACCCTCTTAAATGTTCAGGTAACATTGCAGAAGAGGAAGTAGAAAGGCTAGAAGATAAGGAGGCATTACTAAATGCCATTTCCTGGGCCTGACACAGCCACTGTAATCATGACCTCATTGCAGCCTCACTTGCCTGCACTGGCACTTGCCTGTCAGAAGTCAGTCAGGGGAGAGACTTACAGAGCCCAGTCAGGCCCCCATGAACAGTTGGCTACTGACACATCCTAGGGGAGGTGAAGTCATTGCCATAGGCTCGTCCACTGATGAGTCCATCAAACTCCACTGGACAGTTTAAAACCCATGGTCACACAAATGACCCTGGACAAACTCACTGGTTCACAAAACAAACAACATGAGAGGGACATGGGAAGGGGATCTGTAGAGAGGAGGGGGACATTCACAAGAGGGGAAGGGAGAGAAAAGTGTGTGAGGGTAAGAATAATCAAAATGCATTAGATATGTCTGTCTGTCTGTCTGTCTATCTATCTATACCTATCTATGTATGTATCTATCATAAATCATATATCTATCAATTATCTATTATCTATCATCTCTAATCTATCTAACTATCATCTATTATCTATTTATTATATATCAATTAAAATAAACATTAAAGAAGAGAAACATTGGAAATAGAATGTACTGTCTCTTACATGTTTTGGTTTCTTAGTCCTTTTGGTTGATTAAAATGCATTAACTATTCACAGGCAAAGTTGATAATCATAAGAATCACTACCATCTAGAGGTTGTGCACACACACACACACACACACACACACACACTCATACTTCAGTTCCATTTTTGATTTTCAAGATAAGTTTCTGACCAAGCTATGAATCCATATATTCCCCCCAGGAGAAACATTCTTTACATGGGAAGCATCTTGTTGCTGTAGACAGCAAAGAAGATGTCTATGGAAGAAACCAACGGCACTCCATCCAGGTCCCCTTAGATTCCTTTTGCTGTTGTTTGAGCCTCTCTTAGAGGTGATGAGATGTTACACAAAGCCTGTGCCTGCAGCTCTTGTTCACAGAACTGTCATTTTTCAAATGCTCAAATGCAGGTGCAGAAAGCTAGAAGCGCTTTCACTCGCTGGCATCTGTGCAGTACTCTGCTCAGTGAGTAGAATATAAGTTACCTCTCAAGGTTTGGCCAGTGTGAGGCAGAAGACCTAGATTTCATTTTCTTTCAGCCTTCAGTGGTTACTAAATTGTCTTTATCTCTTGCCACGGATTGTTTATTCCATTTCTTTACTCATTTCTCCTGGGAACATTTTAAAAATAAATTGTGTGCATATACATTCCTACTTCAGGGTCTGCTTCTGGGAAACACAAACTGAAGACACCGGGAAAAGTCTTATATACTCCAGGAAGAAAGCAAAAGTAGAAATTTAAAGTTTTCTATAATTCATAGATCAGCTGTCAACTATGTTAAAATCAGGACCCATGATTGCAAATCAAAGATAGAGAATATTTCACTTGAAAGCATAATAAATACCTGTGAGCATTCTGGTTCTCATAAACTGATAAGAGTAAATAAAATTTACAACCATAAAAATGCTAATCCTGAGATATAAAATACTAACCCCTGAGATCTACTCAGTGAAATCTGATACTGGACTCCTTCTGAGGTCATGTAATTTAGGCGCTCTTCTTTTCTCTTTTGTTTTTATTCACTTTACATCCTGATCACAGCCTCCTCCTGCCTCTTCTCTAAGTCCAACCATTAAAAATCCCCCCATGAGCCCCTTGTTTCCTCCTCACAGAAAAGGATCTACCCCTTGGGTCCTACCCCATCCTGGGACATCTCATCCCAAGAGGAGTAGACACATCCTGTCCACTGAGGCCCAGCCAGGCTGTCCAGCTAGGAGAAGCTGATCCAATTGCAGGGAAGAGAGACCAAGGCAGCCTTGCTCCACTTGTTAGGTGACCCACTCGAAGACCAAGCTGCACACTTGCTACAATGTATAGGAGGTCTTAACCTGGAGATGTCCCAAGCACAGGGTGAGCATGGAAACTATACAATCACTCTTCTTCACCCTCTCCCCCTTCCTCCCCCTCCCCCCATCCGCATCCCCCTCTCCCTCCCTCCCTTCCCCACCCCCTCTAGCTTTACACTTCTGGGCTTGGTAATGCTCTACAAGGTTCTCAGAACTGGCTTCCTCTGTGGCCAAGAGGCAAAATGACAGTGCCTTCAATAGTGTAAGCGAGCTAGCTCCCAGCAAGATAAATTTACCCCATAGAGACCTTACATAATCACTGTTCAAAGACGCATGTTACTCATGCACGCCCTCTTGAGAAATTTGTGCCAAAGTACTTGTTCATTCCCCATGGCTCGCCCACTGGTGGTGGTAGCACAGAGACCCATGGTATTGGATCTAGACTCCTTTTTTACTGCTGTACCCTCACTGCTCAGTTTGATTGCCATGGCTTTGTGCTTTCAACAATATATCATATCTTATACAGTTAAATTCTGCTTTCTAAAGATGCAAACTAAGATATTGATTTATTATTTCCTTGGAGGCAATCACAAGTACTCAAAAACAGTTCTTAGAAAAATGATTGAGTATATAACTGTATATCAAAATTATTTAAGTATGAAGGGAGCATAGATCATTTTAGATACAGCACTGGTTTATTCTTATGCTTCCCAAATTCTGAAGGATGTGCATGAATATTATTATTTCTCAGACTCTGGGAGCAACAGTAAAAGAAAAAAAATAAACTCAGTGCCTAAGTACTTATGGATAATGTGATTATGATAGTTAACAATTTTGATGAAAGAATTTCTGAAATAGTAGACGTAAATATAAAGAAAAAGCAAGACAATGAGACCCTTTCAACGAAATGACAAAGAAACTGAAGCAAAAGGATATAGTGACAGTAAAAACACACCTAACAATTGAAGAGAAGTCATTTTCTTTTCTGAAATGAACACTGTCACAGGTCTGCATTACAGAGCATTAAGACAGGAAGCTGACATTGATATCAGGAATTTCCTACCAACAGAAGCCAAACCTTTATGAAAATTTTGCAAAGTCAGCCAGGCTGTGATGTTAGCATACTTTCTAGTAGAAAGTGGGTATACAAGTAAACCCAAAGAAGGTTAGAAATGATTAGAGTAATTTAATAAGCATCCCCTAATATAAAACTTGATTGCACAAACAACTAAATATAGAAATTTCAGTGTCACAGCCTGAATACATTGTAATGCATTATTAGTTAACAAGGGTAATAAAAGAAGATTTTTGGAAATAAATCACTTCTAAAGCAGTTTAGGCTTCTTGTTTGTTTAAACTTTTTATTAACCTCATTCAGAAATTAACAAAATGAGTATATTTTTAAGGACATGTTTAGAGTAGTGAGAAGAAGGGAAGTGTGTGGAACTTCATTCCTTGTTAGAGAAGGCAAAAATGAACGTTCAACTCTAAAATATGTGTCTTTGTATGGGGTTTGTTGAGGTAGCAATTAACACAAAGTAAGTTAATAAAAAAAAAATGAATTCCCCTGCTCACCATCCCACTCCCTCAGGGGATTGTTTTAGTTTTAGTTTTTATTTTATTTTATTTTTGGAGGGGAACCTGAGAAAGGAGATATTGTAAATAAAGAAAACATCTAATAAAAAAATGAATTAAATACGTAAAAGGACCAGAAGTTTCAGAATTTGAAGATATGAGAAACAAATGAGTTGTCATTAAAATTATAAAAATAGGCTGAGGATATGACTTAGCACTGAGGCATTAGTTGCACAAGCATGAGCCCCTGTGCCGATTCTCTGCCAGCAGGTCTAGGCGAGGAGAGAGAATCCAGGCCAGCAGGATCTCTCCAGGATGAGCAGAATGACAGTGGCCCAAAATAAACACACCGGCCTGGGACTCTGTCAAAGCAGGAACTCATTTTATTGTATCAGTCTTTTGTTTATATAGGGTTGAGGAAGGAGGTGGGGATTTTTGGTGAAGCCAGTTGACATAGGGGTTGGGGAAGGGTGACGGAGGGTGTGGGGTGAAATGATGTATGGGGTGGTGTGAGATGACAAGGGGTGTGAGGTGATCTCACAAGGACTATAAGACATTGACACACCAGCAGTAGCTAGGCAGAGGCAGTTTCATTCGAGTCAGTAGGCCATGCTGAGTCATTCTCCGGCAAATGACAGGACTTGAAAATCAAGCCAGGCTCAAGTTTGTCCTAAAGGCCCAAACCAAAGTCAAATAGGGCCCAACACTCCTGAATTTGGGTTCCTAGCACCTACTAAACAAGCCATGGACAGCTTTTGTGCCTATAATCCCAGTGCTGAAAAGCAGGAGGGGAGATACCTCCATGGAGATTTGGCAAGCCAGACTAGCCCAGTCAGATAAGGTTCAGAGAGAAACTCTGACTCAAAAATTAAGGTATAGAGTAGTTGACCCCTGATGTAGACTTCTTTTGGAAATTAGTTAAGGACGGTGTGTGTTATTGAAGGGAGATGCCCATGTCTATTCTGGGCTGATAAGAGTCAACTAGCTGAGCAGGTATACGGGTCTTAAAGCCTCATGGCTAGAGTGGCATAAAACACTGTGCGGCACAAAAGCTGCAGTTTCTACGTCAAGGTGACCCACATGTATCGTGTCTACTTTCCGTTAGTGATATCTCAACTCCACTTGTGTGCTGGAAGTGAACAAACATGTTCACACCTGGGTAGCTACAGCTCCTCTGGATGAAGTAAATGTGTTGCATCTCCTGGGCTGCATCCTTTGTAAACAATATTGGCTAGGATCCCTGTCCTTCTGTGTCGTTACAGATGACAAGAACCATCAATAGCCTTAGCAACTAAATGTCTGCTTGGGGGAAAAAAAGGCTGATACCCTGATAGCATCAATGAGCAGTTTTAAAGGAATATATCTTTTCAATTTATTTAAATACCTTTTGAGCATAAAGATGCAAAGCTTTCCTCTTAATTGAATAAACTATCACATTTTTATCTGCATGGGATAAGTTTAGCACAAAAACACTACAGAGATGAGAGATAATAGAGACTTTAGGTGAAATCTATTAGCAAATTTTGCTAATCTTTCAAAACAACTAAAAACCTATATTTTCTTCACATTCTGTTCTACATGTAGGAATTAATTCTACAGAAATACCTGCACAGCCCCTACCCTGCCCTTTACACTGCCCTCTGAAAAGAGTTTCTTCATTTATTTGTTGAACAAACCAGAAAACAAAAACATGTTGGAAAAATTCATCTCTATTTAACATGCTTCTATTATGACTTGTTTCTAATGTCATTATTTCTTAAATAAGAGAGGAAAATGACTACTTGCGTAGCAGTTTTGTTGTGCTATGTATTGTAAATGGCCAAGAGATGATTAAAAACATATGGGATAATGTGCTTAGGTTGTGTGTGAATAATATGCTATTTATGTAATGGATCGTGGTATTCTCAAGCTGTTTTGAAGCCAAATCTCCATAGAAACTAGAGGAAATTTATGTATATATGTGAGGATACATAGGTGAGTGAACCATTATAGATAAGACAAAACAAAATAAAACACAAAACAGCTTAAGTGCCCATCAATGGATCAATCTTTAAGTAGATCACATGATGTCCACTCTGTAGAAGTCCATGTAATTAATAAAACACTTTGCAGAGATGTGTGCTATAAATAGAAGTTAGTATTTCCATGCATACACATGTTCCAAATTTATTTTAATTTACCACTTGGAAAATGAAGCTGGAAGATTCATATTCCTGTCAAGGCTGTGCAACCTTATTCGTCTCTTTTTATGTTTAATCCCAAAGCTTCCTACTTACAAATATTTCATATTTGTAAAATCCATAGAGAGCTTTACAACCAAGTATTTTTGAGACTTGGATTATACTACCAGTATGTTTAAGGTGCTAATTTTTAGCAGAAATGCTCATTACTAGAAACGAAAAAGGGTGCTCTATGGAGTGGAGAGTAGAATAGAGGCTAGTTATGGTTGAATAGGGTAAAAAGGATGGGAGACGGACAGGGTGGGGTTTCAGGGACAGAGAGAGGCAGAGGGGAAGTACAGAGGTAGAGCAGCAAAGTATAGATAACAGAGCTAAAAGTAGTTCTAATGTTCTACAGCACAAGAGGGGGCCAATAGATACAATTAATTATACATATAAAAGTAGATATAGGAGAAGCATTTGATGCCTTCTAATATACAGAAATGTTGGAGGCATAGGAATAGTAGTATCCTGATCTGATCGATACACATTTTTAAAATTTTAAATGGCTAATCTTGGTTGTCAACTTGACTGGATCAGAAGACAAGCTTCTGGGTGGAGCCGTGAGAAGTTTTCCTGAATAAGCTAATGAAATAGGAAAACCCAACATAACAGTGAGTTCCACCTTTTGCCAGCAGCCTAGATGGAAGGAGGTCTGAGCAAAATGTGTTTGCTTTTTGTCTATTTGCATTTGGGTCTGATTGGCAAGTTTATCTACTCTGCTGCTGCCGCTACTCTTGCCACCATTGCTGCCATCTTTTTGTGACATCAGAACCAGTTTCTTCAGCCTTACAACCTGGTATGAATACCATGACTCTCCCAAAATCCTTCAGCTGTAAGTCAGCTCCAGCCAGCCTCACCAGTATAAAGACAGCCATGTTTGGGCTACTAAGATTTTATTGTGTAAGCTAATCTAATAAATCCTATTTTACTCTATATTCATTCTATTGGTTGTGCTCATCTAGAAAGCCTCAATACCTGAACTGAATGATAATTACACACTTCATAAATGAGTATGTGTTATGTTCATTAAAATATTTAAAAATTATAATAACAAAGAGCTACTTTCAGCTTCACTTTCAGGGCTCTGCTATTGGTCAAGTTGTGTCCTCCAAGATTGTATACTGACTATGAATGTGCTCTTCTGGGAATAAGATTGTCACAGGTATCATTAATTCAGAAGATTTCATAGGAGAGCAGGATGATTCCTTAATCCTAAAAGCATTGGAAAACACTATGTAGTGTCTGTGTAGTTAACTCAATATGTTATTAAAATGGAGATTAGCCTAGTGTGCATGCATGCACATTGCCCAGTGTTTGAAAGATATTATTATTATTCCATATTATATAAAAATCAAGTACTCTAATAGAACCTCTGTGCTCAGTTCAGAGGGAATTCAGGACAGAAACTGTCTTGCTCTCTCTGTGTGACTTGGCTGGAGGTTCACCATCAAGAGTTGTCTGGGTGATAAAGGCAATCAGAAATGCCCAAGGCATTTATATGAGCTTCTTCTGAAAAATGAAGCTGCCAGTATTCATCCAGGACATCAGTGAGTCCTTCAAATTCCACCTTCATACTGGTCCTGGGCCTAGCAGCTTCCTGACCTGCGCAGCTGATATGCTTAAGGCTATTCCAACTTATCCACCACTGCTGAACCGAGTTCAGAGTCCTCCTGTTTCCGTGTCATTCCTTTATCCCATTTTCATCACAGCAAGAGTCATTCTGTGCTTCTCAAAAGACATGATATGTTCCACTCTCTAGTGCAATCCACATCCTATATAATATCCAGCAAGCCATTTTTTACTGTCACCCACTGTCTTCAGCTTCCTTCCCTGACTCCGGCTGCTGTGCTGTAGGACCCTGACCTTCACTGGCTGTCTGCAGTACTCTTACTGACATGCATGATTTACATACTGTCAGAATTTCATGTCTTCCCAGTGTAGATGGCAATGTTTCCTTCTTCCTCATTCTTTGCCTGTTGTACTCTGTTTCATGTCTTCTCTATAAAACTTCACCAACTGACAAGCATCCATTTACTCCATTACATTAAGTGCTAAGAGACTTAACACTTAGCACCCTATAAAAGATTTATTAAGCAATGTCTACACTCAGATACTAGTTGCTCTGCTAACAGAAAGGAGCAGAAAGAGGGTGAGAGGGATGCTCCTCATGGCCATGGGACTGTACAACATAGGGAGCAACTTTGCTTATTGGAGAAGCTGAGACTTGGTGGCTTTGTCAGGTGTGCAGCCTGCACAGTACTTCCCAGTAGTGTGAAATTTAGCCAGTGACCAGTTTCCTGGTCAGTTCAAGATTGCTTTTTCTATGTCCCAAGTGTGTGATGTATTCATCAAATACAGACTTACTATTTAGTTTTGATGCACATCCAAGAACAATGGCAATAACTTGTATTGTTTTGTGTGCTCATCTTTGACTAATAACTCATATAGAACCATTGTGTACCTGACATTGAGATCTTCACTTGATAATCCATATTTTCTAGCACAATATTGTGTATTTATGTACAAGATACCTTTGTTTAAATGTCTTGACTTTTTAAAATAATGCTTTGATTAGCTTATGAAGTAGAGGGATTTAATAAGGTAGCTTCATACTATCTTAGTTTGATTAACTTACCTCCCACCCTAAATGTCAAGTCCCCCCTTCACAAATAAACCTATTGCTCCCAGTGCTCACAGTCATCCAATCTTTAATATCAGGTTTCCTACTATGCCTCTTTCTTTGTTCTACTATGCCCTGTTTTTCTTATTTGGTTACAAGATCATGGATTTTCATGTAGCTTCTGAATTCATATTTCAGTTGGTTAACTGTTCCCTCCACACCATTTTCTCCATCTCCATCACCCTACTATAGCTTCAAACTTTCTATTCTTCTGATTCCTCCTCTTTACCTCCTCATGACCCTGTGAGATGTGCCCACTGGCACATAATCAATAAGACTGTTTATGGGGATAACAAACTGATCTCTAGATTTAGATATGAATCAGATATGAGGCCTACTTCTCAGGAGGAGAATAATTCATGCTTAACCCTGCATACATGGTTGAAGCCCCAGGCTATGGAAGTCATGAATCCCAGGAGAAAACCTACTGATAATGTGCTAAATTACCGTGTCTCAAGCCTTCTTTCAAATAGTTATGTTTATATCCACAAATATGTGCTGCTCTCGACATTGGTCAAAAAGTTTCTTATTGTAGAAACTCATTTCTATTACAAAGACTGAGAACAAGAGACTATGAGTGGTCAGCCATAAATATAATGTCAGATGGATGTTTCTGGATATGTGATGTGATTCAGACTCATGTGATGTTTTGCTGAGGCAAGACCTGTGGGAAGACACATGATTTTTGGAAAGAATATAAATAGGACTCAAGGGGCAGTGATGGCATGCTTGCATAGCTAGCCTTGCAATGCTTCCTTGGTCTCACATCTGGCATCCCAGCTGGTCCTAGTCACTCCTGTTGACCTATGCTGATTCAGTTGAGGTCTGGTTGTTTCTGCTGGTTCATGCTACCGATGCTGAGTTGTGTTTGTCATCCTAACACTAGTGAACTGGAATGCTGGTATTCTGACAAATGGAGATTGGGATCACCTCAAAGAACTACTTCTAAACAGGTCCACAGCCCCTTGTCCTATTTACCATATTTTCTAGCCCACCTTTGGACAGTGGGCTAGAAGAGGGATCAAAGTGTTTGAAAACCCTTATCAAAAGTAGGTTTTTAAAAAAGTTTAAGCCTGCAATATTGTTTATGTTGATTCTCCTCCCATGACTCACAAAACAACACCAAAGTTAGGGTCAAAAGAATTAAAGAATTAGAGGATGGGAGGAATGCTGGTAGAGTCTGGCCTGTGGACATGTCATTGCTGTTACATACATGGCAAATGTGGTTATCCACACAAGAGCTCCACAAGGTCAAACGTATTTAAAAATTCTAGAATGGTGTGTGTGTGTGTGTGTGTGTGTGTGTGTGTGTGTGTGTGTATGTAGGGGTCTACTCATGCACAGTCACTAGTTGTGACGTTCATGGCAGGTGATGATTGCTGAGGCAGGGAGAATCACTTTTCTTTGTCAGGAGGCAGTCATTGGTAGATTTCCCACTGGATAATCCTTCCTCCCATATATGCATATATGAAGTACTAACTGGACTTACTGGATTATAATAATTATAGAAAGATATGACATTGGGAGGGAGACAGATACAATGGGGGAGAAGGTGGTAGTGAAACTGGGTGGAGGTGGTGGTGGATGAATATGAGGAAGATAGATTGTATATATGCATGAGGTTTAAACAAAATCTCTCATCTCTGTCTCTAGGAGGTAGCTCTTTTCTGACACGTGAAGTTGGTATCCCTATAACCTGGAACAGTGTCAGGATTCATTAAACTATTGGTAGGCATGGATTTTTAAATAGAATGCAGAATATACAGGAGTGACAGAGGTGCATCTTTCTGAAGTTGAATCCTTGAGACTTTTCAGTGCATTCTTTGGGGAGTTGTAATACTCACCGTTCTAGCTGAAGCAGACCCAGATCATTCTCTTCACAGTAGAGACAAGTTTTGCAATAAGTTACATTCATCAGAGTTCCCATGACCTTTATGAGCAAGCTCTCTAGTCTTTAGTAACTGCTCTCTCAACTTTATAAAGAATGCAGAGACTAGGTAAGTGGAATCTGCAGCAACAGTGGAGACCCTGTCAAGGGCCCACCAGATCAATGTTGTTAGACCCTGGAATCTTCCAGAATAATCTTGTTATCTCTCTTCTTTCAAGCCATCACACAGCTGTATGCTTAAAGGATGACTTTAATGCCTTTTATAGAGTTTTTAGGTCCTTTGCTGGTCTATGTGAACAACATTTTAGTCAAAATGTACTTGAGTCCTGATTGCTTGGTGAGAAATAGGTCGGTGCGAGTCATGTTTAACATTCTTCTTTCTTCCCCTTCGGGATAGAATCTACCTTCAGACTATTTTTCACAGAGAATAAGGATTAGAGACTCTTTATCAATGTTGTCCATATCCCTACTTCGTACACTTTATTATCACTGCTAGAGGTGCTTCTCACAAGCTGAGTTGTAGAGCTGTTAAAAAAAAAATCAAGTTCCCCAAAGCCAGGGAAAATTGAAATGTCACTCTTTACAAGGATTTTTAGGAGGGAGACTGAGCATTTACCTCAGCGCAGACCATCCATTCTATGGCTTAGTTTAGAAACTTTCAAAATCAATTTTAAATCTTTGCTTTATAGCTTTCAGGCTCCTCAGCACCATCTGTTTTTATTATGAAGTTGTGTTGGCCAAGCAACCAGTCTGAGATGGGGTGGGCTTGGGCAGGTAGGGCGGAGGCGGTTGGTGTGGCTGTGTTGTGTGGGTGCTGCCCTGGCATTACTTGCAGCACCTCACTTGGGCTGGCTGCCGGCCTCAGCTAGCCCACAGCCATTAAGCCTGCCTACTGTTTAGCAGACATTTCCCTATGTGCTCTCTGCTCTAATAACCCTCCTCAAGGCCAAATTAGATTTATATGGGAGGAGAAGTCAGCTAGAGGCTTCAGAATGACTATGCTAATTAGAAACCAAAATATAAACAGCAACTCCACATGGATGTATTAAACAGGCCTATTCTCCATAGCAAATCAAATTAAGAGAAATCCCATTATCTTGCTCAAGGTTTCTGCGTTTTTATCCCCTGGCTGCCTGTTTTAGTGTTTGAGTAAAATGAGCATACAGAGATGTTTCCTTTATAGGTGTGGTTCTAAAATACAGTTTTTTCTTCCCACTCCAGACTACAGTATTACCAAGATATTATTGACAATTAAACTGAACTGATATTTTTAATCCACTGTAAATTTAAATCATTTTCTAAAACTTACCATGTTTACTATAATATAAACTAGTTAGCATAAAGTATTCTGAATACATCTCAGAAAAGCTCCATGGAGCCTATAATGTTCAGGTTTGCAAATATTTGCTACAAGAAGTGGGTAAAGAACATATCTCATCCATTTATCTTTAATTTTGTGCAGTTAGGCAGGGGTATGTGAAATGGTACACTGTCTATTTTTTCTTTAAATTGACCCTATACAAGTGTCTGTAAAATTTCAGAAACTTGACATTGGATTTGAAGCAGCTAGAATAGGAAGTCTCTTTTGTAACCCATAAGTAGCTGAGCAGATAACAGAGACAGGGTCTGCAATTGTAGGTCTGCTCAGAAGCTTGGCAAGAAGAGTAGGTCTCCCACAGTCATGCCAGAATACTCCCTAATTGCCATATCCCATTACTTCTGTATAAGGCAAAAAGAGGCAGTTCTGCCCAGCCCATTTGGAGTGGATATTAGCATCCCTGCCTCTCAATAGCTTATAAGAACAGTTATATTTTTTCACTCCTAGAGTTCTACATTAGCACAGTGTGCTTGGTGCACTGCTGACCATTACAACCTAACTGGTTTCCAAGACAGGATATACTACATGAAGCCAAGTGAACAGGAATGTGTGGACTTGAGCACAGGGAGAATAACTGTAGTATACTCTTGGTTGAACCCTTGTAGGAACAAATACAAATGCAATACTTATCTACTTGACTATGAATGCAGCATATTATGGTCCCTATTTCTTCTGGTGAGGATCCTTAATCCGTTCTCTTTCTCTTAGAAACAAAGTTGCACTCTGTATTTGCAAGGCAGCAGCAGATCAGAACAGAAGATTGGAAAAGGGCATACAGGGTCAGAGTGCTGGCAGCTGGGAAGCACCCTGGCCACTGGGGTTAAGGAGGAACATTTCTTCCCTTCCACTTCATGTACGCTCCATCCTTTTGTGTTTTCTGTCCTGACTCTTATTTGAGCTCTTCTTTCTTAAGTAAATGTTAAGTTTGCTCAGTCTTGAGAGGACCAAGAGGAGGGAGTTGGAGGAAGGGAATTTTAGATGACAAGATGGCTTGCCTTGCTGGTAGAAAATGAGGCTCTCTGGGACTCATCTGTCTACCTTTTCAGACATCAGGAAGGGCCATAGCATTAGTCTTCTTGCTTCTTTTATTTTGCTAAATTGTATTCTCCTTGACAAATTTGATTTGGCTGCTTTGAGGCCTCTGTTGGACTAAGATGTGACCTTGATCCCATTTTCTACTTTTATGTGCCTGAAACAGTTGTAGCACTAAACCTGCTGTCAACTAAAGGAGAATTCCAGTGCCTTTGGCGTCTGATGACCTTAGATGTTTAATCAGACCAGGTATGCCTACCATCTCCTTGGGTGGGAACTGACCACCCAGGCCTATATTCAGAGATTCTTTCTTATATTGGTTTAGGAAGTATCTCTCTCTCTCATTTTTCCATGTCTCACCTCAGTAATTTTCTCTCCAATCACCCTTCTTGAATCCCAGTCTTGCTTGTTACTCTCTCTTGTCTGTTGTGTTTACTGTCTTTGACTTTGAGCCTCACTCCTTTCCCGGATTGCATGTCAGCACACGTTGAGAGGGTCCTGAGTGAACTCTTACTGTCTTTATAATAAGGAATGCCATCTTCTGATAAAGGAAAAGAGTAGCTGACTGAATAAAATTTCTGATCAACATCTTCACCCAAGACCAACTGAGTAACAGAGATATTATCTACCAGCTTGCTGTTATCAATATAATTACAAATCTTCTAAAGGAATCTCAAAAGAATACTATTTTCCTCTAGATATAACTGCTTCCAAATTTAAAATTAAAAATCATTAACCAGTATATACAACTATGTCTAGGCTTTCTCTTTCATATCCAAGACTCTTCACCCATGCACCTTCCTATCATACTTTTGGTTTAAAGTTATGCACATAAACAGACCCATATTTTGTCCCATACTGTCCAATATGAGACATTTGTTAGTCATGGAAAAATCAGGGTGTATTGCTTTTTAAGGGATATATGGCTTTATTGTAAGATCCAAGTTGGATGAGAAAAGCAATACTTGATAGAAGGATTTGTGTCGAAAAGGAAATAATAGCTCAAAATTATTCTTTAACTTTTCAGTGGTAGAACAATAATATCCTTAACATACTGGGCACAGAGCCACTAGATAAAGGCTCGGCGATGCACGGTAGATGTTTCTTCTTTCAATTTTATCAGTTTGCAAAATTCATGAGGTTAATAAGTATTAAAATTTTCATTACTATACCATCTCTGATAGGGACGTAGCTGGAGGGTGTAATAAACTGCTCCTATTGTTGAAACTCCATCAAAAAGCAAGACCACACTTACCCTACATTATAAAAAACTCTATCTCTCTCCTTATAAGTTAATGTAATGAACAAAATCACATATGAGGCTCTTGAAAGCTCACAATTCAAATACTGGAGCTCATTGACTTTACATATAAAGTTATAGCAGGTGGCTATTAGATCATGAAAGAGATTCAATGTCAGCAAACTGCAATTGATCTAGTGGCAGATATACTGGGCAATTATATCAAATAACCACATTACTCTCTCTCTCTGTCTCTCTATTATCAGATAATATCAGTTGTCTTTCCAAAGCAATGCTAATTCAAAGTGCTTGCACAGACTCTCTGCTACTCCTCCTGTCTATAAGGTCTATAAATCAACATTGATAGGTTATACTTGCTGTCCATTTTCATTCAGGAAGAAGAAAAGATGGTCCCCTGCACTCACCTGCAATCTCAACTAACTCCTCTTCCTGTGCTCTTCTGCCTCAGCTCACTTCAGGAAACCGTGTCAGTCTCGACTAGCTGCCAACCATATGATTTTCCTTCTCAAATGTCATTCTGTATTAATAGGTAGATCAAGACAAGTCATTAAGGGATATTTATGTATGGACCCTTACCCGTGGAACAGAATGGATAAGGTAAAGCCAGACACAGACATTCAGAGCATTTTAGGCCATAAGGTACTTGTTCATCAGCCTCTGGGAGCATGGTGAAGCCCAGAGGACATGATGCTGCCTAGTCACAGCTTTTTGCCTTCTAAGTAT
>JADRCC010576270.1:1519-13957 GCA_019843855.1 Hylomyscus alleni
TCCCCCCCCCCCCCCCCCCCCCCCCCCCCCCCCCGCCCAGTGTTCTGGCTTTGGTCTACTGTTGGCATTTTATCGAATTCTGAATGCTGTGTGTTTCAAATTTCAAAGGCCCTAGGTGGTGATGGCTTCCTGCACAGGGAGTCACACTTTATGAGACTTGATTACGGTTGGCTTGCAGTTTTTGTTGACCACTTGTAGTGTGCCTTCCACCCTCCCCACAGGCAAGAGTCTGTCCTCTAAAGGTTTCCTGTTGGCGCTTACAATGCTGTCTGCTCTGTTCAGGTTTCCTATTGGATGCTTACCACGCTCTGCTCTGTCCAGGTTTTCTATTGGAGCACTTACAGTGCGAATCTGCTCTGTCCAGGTTTCCCATTGGAGCACTTACCGCACTCTCTGCTCTGTCCCCACTGGCCTTTCCTTGGGTCAGATCCTCGGATATTTTGTGCCTAGACTGGCCCCTAATTCTTCTATTCAAAGAATTTGAAAACCTGAATCTGAGCCACAGATTTTCTGCTTAACATCCTAGCCTTCCAGCCTGAGCAACTGTCAGGATTCAGAGACTGTCTCAAGAGGTAACGAGGTGAATGTTTGAGTAAGTCCCTTTCCCCTTTAATGTCCTGTTTTGTCTTCAAATGTCCTTTCATACTGCCCAAAGTGCTCTGGTCCCCACTCTCACCACAGGTCTACAATCTGCAAACGAATTAAAGATAAAAGACTCGCTTTCATAGCATGAGCTTCTTCCTTCATGGTCTCGTTACTCATGCTTCCCAGGAGATTTTGAGCAGTCTTATTCAGAATTTATGATGTTCTTGGCTTACATATTTTTCTTTTACAATAGTCCCCCTTCTATTATTTATATTTTATGTGTACTGGTGTTTTATCTGCAGGTATGTCTGTGCACAACGTGCATGCAGTACCTGTGGAGGCCAGAAGAGGGTATCGAATCCTCCTCGGGGACTGGCGTTGCAGAAGGTTCATGGGTGTTGGCTATGAAACCTGTGCTCTCTGGGAGAGCATCCAGTACTTCTGAGTCATCTCTAGCCCCAGCTTCCATCAGTTTTGTTTTGTTTTTAAAGGATGGCAGGAGACTAAAAGTTGGTGTACTAGAATATCTCCCATTAAGGCTGGAAGTAGAAGTCTACATCATCATCATCATCATTATTCCTTTTCGTATGAAATATAACAATACAGAAAGCCTTGTCTTTGATACTTTACTTTATTATAACAAGATGTTGAATGTCTTAAATGAAGCATGGCATCTGCCATTAAGGAATCTGTCATGTGCTGGTGTCTGTTCATGAGCACAAACCATATCTTGGGATTATGTGGGGTGACTCTTCCCTTAGAGCCAGTACCGGCTCATGGTAGTCCCTGTGAACCAACCCAGCCGCCTGAGTATTTCAGTGTGCGCTGTGTACTGTTCTGGGGAGGTTACAGCCTGTCTCTTCATTCAGAACAGGGAATGTGCCTGAGTTAGGTCAGTTAGATAAGATCCTTAAGGTCACATGGGGGCTCCTGACTGGTAAGTAGAAGGTCTGGGAATCAAACCTTAAACTGGGAAGTTTTCAAAGTCTTTGCTCTAAAAATTACTATATTTTCAACCTTGTGCTTTCTCTGTTAGGCCAGTTTCAAATATATACAATGGCTTTAAAAATAATAAAGAACAGCCAGGTATGATGCCTGTAATCTCAGTACTTAGAAACAGAAGCATCAAGAGTTTGAGATCAGCTTAATCTGAGTAGTGAGTTCCAGGCAAGTTAAAACTGCACGGCAGGACCCCCTTCTATCTTAAAAAACAAAACAAAACAAAACAGAACAACATCAACAACAACAACAGCAAAACCCAATATATTAGGGGCTAGAAAGATGGCTTAGTAGTTAAGAGCACTTGCTGTTCTTACAGAGGACCTGAGTTTGGTTCTCAGTAACCACAGCTGTTGCGCAGCTTACAACTGCCTGCAACTGTAATTCCAAGGGTCCCAGCACTGTCTTTTGGTCTCTACAGCCACCTGCACACATCTATACATACTTACTCATAAATAAAAAAAATAAAGATTATAATTTGTGCCATCCCTCTGCTTCATACTTCATCCAGTTTCCTACTAGAAACTACAGTCTTTTAAATTCTGTACACTATAAATCTTATGTCAGTCAGATAAGATCCTTAAGGTCAAGTGGGGCCTCCTGACTGCTAAGTAGAAGGTCTGGGAATCAAACCTTGAACTGGGAAGTTTTCAAAGTCTTTGCTCTGAAAAATTACTATATTTTCAACTTTGTACTTTCTCTGTTAGAACAGTTTCGAATATATGTGCTCTTTTTTCCTCTGCTTTCTAAGCTTGAGAAATTCTCATTTAACTGGTGTTCACTGCCTTCCATCGCTCTCCTCTCTCCTCTCTCCTTTTTGACAGTCTGGTACTCACAGCCCTTTGGATTGCCTGGCAACATAAATCTCCCTTTTGGTCTAGCAGAACTAAGATAGTATCTCTGGCATTCTATTATGTGAGGTGACAGGGTGGCTTGGCATCTGATCGAACAGTCGATCGCCATGATTTAGTCAGTTTGACACAGAAGTTAATTGTCACCCACCCTCTCACCTCTCAGTTTTCTGGCAGTTTTCCTGTCTTTTTTTTTTCTTTCAAAGATTTATTTATTTAGTGTGTATGAGTACACTGTCATCCTCTTCAGACACACCAGGAGAAAGCATCAGATCCCTTTTACGGATGGTTGTGTGCCACCATGTGGTTGCTGGGAATTGAACTCAGGACCTCCGGAAGAGCAGTCAGTGCTCTTAACCAGTGAGCCATCTCTCCAGCCCCCGGTTTTCCTGTCTTAAGAGCCATGAAAACTTGCGCTGGAAAGCCAAAAACCATCAATTTGAGAAGAGAGTCTCAATGAGCGATTGTCCAGTTTGTGTTGTTTTGTGGGCTGTCTCAGCCCTCTTGACCAGCAAGAAGGACACGACCACGAGCCTTTCCTTAAGCAGTTTATTCAGGACCTTGTTACATGCTTCTTCTTTTTCTACTTCTAGCTAGCTAGCTTCTTGGTGTTACAAGCTTATTCCTTGCTGTTCCACTCTCCTCTCCCCCTGGCTAGCCCCTTGATGTTACATGCTAGCTTTACTCCCCTCCTTCTACTCCTCCTCCTAACTCCTGGGGAATGCCCACAGACCTAAATACCTTGTGCCCGCCAACCCCTGCAGGCCACGTGGGAACAGCAGATAGGTCACACAATGCGGAAGCAGCCAGAGGCAGCAAGCGTAGCCAATTTAGGACTTGATTATCTCAAGAGAGCACTCGCTTTCGGGCTAGCGGAAGGCGGGAACCAGCGCCATCTCAGGGCGTGGCACCTCGCAGCTCTCTACAGTGGGCATGTTTTGGGGGTGGGTTATGTTAGTTTATAGATGTGAAGAGGCCCAGCCCAGTGGATGACACCATTCCCTAGGCAGGGGCCATGGATCCTAGAAAAATGGAGGCACTGAGCTGAGCACTAACGAGCAAGCGAGCAAGCATGTATGTGTTCATTCTCTTTGCTCCTGACCGCCAGCTTTTTCATCTGATTGTTTGTTTCTTTTGCAAGAAAGGGTCTCTCTGTGTAGCCCTATTTATCGTGGAACTCAAGCTGTAGACAAAGCTGGCCTCAAACCCAGAAATCCACCTGCCTCTGCTTCCTGAGTACTGGGATTAAAGGCGTGTGCCACCATACCTGGCCCCAAGTTGCTTTTGGTCGGGGTATCTTATCCTAGCAACAGAACTGAAATAAAAATGAAACCAAGTGCCAGTGTTTCTTAGTCTAGTTGAACTCAGTCTTAGGACACTGAAGTTAACTGTAAAAAGGAATATTCTCCTTGATTGTGTAATAAAATGAAAATATATAGGAGCATTCTAGGGCCACCGAAACAAAATGGCACTTACTGATTGATGCAAATCTGTTCTTGGCAGCTCTACAGCCTGGAAGTCCAAGACGTTGCAGGTTGGATTTGTTCTGAGGCCTCCCACTTGGCCTCTGATGGTCACTCTCTTGCCTGTTGTCTGTGCTCGAATCTACTTCATGAGGACACAAGTCTTAATGTATAGCCATGTGACCTCATTTAACCTTGTCAATATCTTTGTTGGACGTAGTTTTTGCTACCCTACTTTAAGCTCGGAAAATGAGCCATGCCACCAGTCCCCACCCAGAGAATATTGGATCCGGGGATGAAAAACACAGACACACCTTTGCTCAATTTCAACTTGGCTTCTTGGCTCAATTGCTGAGCGCTTCTAATCTACCACTGCTAGGACGCCCTTCCCAATACTCTTAGCTCTACACCCTAAATCTGCCCTTGACTTGAGTTGCTCAGTTACAATTAGTCCCAGCTCAACAACCTAGCCTCTCTTCTGGAGAAGCAGGAGATCTCATGTGACTGGTCACCTTTTCTTTCTCTGAAGCAGGGCAAAAAACTCTTCCCTTGTGTCTGCTAGCTTGCCTGGGGCACGCACCCCGGAAGTCCTGCCTATTCCACCCAGCTCATTGGCCGCTAGTGTCTCTATTGATAGACCAAGAACCAATTGGGAAACAGGATGTTAGCATCAGTCACCCTCTACATCTTACCTTTCTGTCCAAAAAAATTAAAAAAAAAAAAAAAAAAAACCCAAACCAAGCCAAAACAAAAGAACAACAACAACAAAAACCCCTCTTCTCCCAGACATAAATTGAACAAAGCCATAACAATCATGTAAATTACAAAGTATGATATAACATCCAGTCCATCATATTTGTCAAGAAAATACTCTACCATCATTCTTAACTTAAAGAATTATGATTCTATCCCTGGATTATGTTTAGATTTTAGCCTGTAACACTATCTGAAAACCATGTCTTCCACTCTATAACCACCTCCTAACTTTGGCCGTCTTATGCAAAAAGGACTGTCTGTGGCTCTATACCAGCCATCTCAAACACTCCAAGGACACTTTAAGGAAACTATACGATGGTCATCACAGCTACCATCTCTGTTTTGAAAGTGCAGAGCTGTTTAAAACTACCAGACTTTCTATCATAAACCTTGATGAACTCTAAATGACCCTGCAGCTTTTCCAGGTTGGCTAGAAGGAGAATACTTCCTTTTGTGGTCTGGCAGAGGGACTAAGAGGCAAGGTTGTGATTGGTCCAAACCACAAGCTTCAGTGGCCGTGCTTGGTGCTAAGAGGAGGTTGTATTAGTCCTAATATGGCTGCGATCAGTCCAAATGTCCCTTCTCGGGCCATGTGAGCAGGCCACCCAGGCTAAGCCCATTATGTTCTCTCCTGCTGATACTTGTATGTGCAACATCAGACCCAAGAATAGGCTTCTTGTGAATGGTCTTTTCTCACTTACTTCTATTACTGCAACTGGAGCGGATAACACACACACACACATAAAGAAGTAGCAGAGGCACTGATAACTGTCAAGGTTCAGGAACAAGAGTCTAAGATCCGGGGCTGAGAACTGGAGTGCTGCTGGGACCAAGGGCGCAGGGTCTAGATACCTGAGGCGTGCACATCGTTGTAACACTAGAGGGCGCCACTTGCCGCTCCTTCTGCGGGCCTACGGCTTCTGTTCTCAGCAGCCAAATGCTGAGAGGAATGGAAACAGCCAGCAAACCCTTCTTCACCCCTCGCCAGCCAGGCTTGAAAGCTTCTTGCTTTCTGTGATTTCTACCTAGGCAGGGCAAAAAGACCCTCAGCCAGCTGACTGTTGTCCCAAAGTTGTCTTGGACACTCTTCCTAGGGCTGGTGCACATCGAAGAGTTTTCTTTAACTTTTATAAAGATTCTTCTACACGCTAGCAAAACCTTACTTGTCGTGTTGTTATTGTAAAACATTGGGGACTAAGAGGTCAGTAGTAGGGAAGAGACAAGGGGACTGACAAACCCCCAGTTTGATGTTTAAGGTACTTGCCATATTCGCTAAAAGTGTATTTACAAGGTGGATGGTCAGTGCACCCAGGAAGTCTGTCTGTCTTCACGGTTCTTCATCTTCCTCCCTTCCCCAGTTAGCCAGTCTCTTTCTCATCATACCGGTGTAGCCAACAGAGCCTTACAAAGTACCAGCCTCACCTGCTTCTATTTGTGTGTGAGGGTGGGGTGGGGGTTGGATCAGAGGGTGATGTCAGGAATCATCAATCAATCAATCAATCAATCAACAATCATTGATTGTGCTTTCTTCCTTATTCATAGAGGCAGGGCTTCTTAGTCTAGTCCAAAGTTCACTGGTGTGGCCATTCTCACTAGATAGCATGCTCTGGGTAATCCCCGGAGAAACAAATTTGGGCCCTAAAGCTTTGTGGCAATCAAGGATTTCAAACCATAACTACAGATCTATCTCAGCCCCCACCCTCACCCCATTCTTGAGCGCAGCTGGTATTCTCTCTCTCTCTCCCCCCCCCCCCCCCCCCCCCCCCCGTTTTCGCTATATTGCTCTGCCTAGTCAGGAACTGTCTTGCCGTGTGGCCCTGACTAGCCTGACACTCAGCCTCCCTGTGTAGCCCAGGCTGGTCTGGAATGCAGAGACCTGCCTGTCTCTGGTGTGGGATTGGAAGCCTGCATCGTCCCACGCAGCCACAGTGATCTTGATTTTCATCTCAGCAGTGGGCTACTTGAAACTTTGAGACACATTGATTGTTCTCTCACTTCCCGTTCTTAGAAATGTTACAAAGCCGGGCCTTAACGCAGTCCTTGAAGCTGTGTGATAAAATATTCTGGGTCCTCCTAGAGACGGAGCCTGGAGAGGGCACTGCTGACAGCATCTTTCCTTCCGCTGATAGCCTCACCATTCTTCCCTTTGTTCCCAGCATCCCTTGTGGGCTCCCGGGCCTTCTCATATGTGCCATGTTGTCATATGTCCCCTTCCTGTTTCCCTTTCGCTTCCACTGCTATGTCAACCAGATGCTTTTGAGTTATTAAGTTGGGCTTTGCGCTCCCTTCTTGAATTCTGTGTCTAGACCTTCTTACCCAGGTTCCTAGTGGACACACTAACATCTAGAGTGGGTCTCACAGATAATTCTAGGAAGGTTATCAAATAAGGCCTAGGGTAGTGCAATGGTTAGTTTTGACACAACTTAGAGTCACCAGGGAAGAGAGTCCCTATGAAGAGCTGCCTAGATCTGTTTGGACATGTCTGTGGGACAATGTCTTGCTTGTTAGGATATAGGAAGACCCAGCCCAGGTGGACAACGCTATTCCTTATTCAGAGTGTCATGGTGAAGACTAAAGAAAGCTAGCCGAGCTCAAGCAAGCCTGCATTTGTCTATCTCCGCTCTTGACTACAGATGTGATGTGACCAGCTCTCTCAAGCCCCTGCTGCTTCCCTTTCCCACAGCAACATTCTATCACCTGGGATTGTGAGTTAAAATAGATTGCCTTAAACTCATAGTGTGAAAATCTGAGGATTTCCAAGACTTTCCCTTTAAAAAAAAAATCCCTGCAGTTTCAGAGAGTCTTGGTCTTACTAATTCAGATTTTGTGTTAGAGCTTGCCTAAATTGATGCTAAAATAAAAGCGTGCCTTTGCAGAGATGAACGGTGGAGCACATCATTTTCCTGCCTTCAGCTACGAACCTTGGTTAATCCGAAAGTCTGATCTGTAGGAGACTCTTTAAAAACAGTATCCTACACTGAGCAGGCAGGAACCTAGGACGGACTTTGGATTAACTGTGGGTTGTGTGTTTCAGAGCCCTTAGCCTGGTCAGACCGCAGATCCTCAAGAATCGCTCAGTGTAACCAGTTTTCTTTCTTAAGGAAGCACAAGCATATCTGAGCTCCTGTGTGGACAGGAGCGTAGAGCTGCTGAAGCCCCAGGCTTTCTTCTGGCAGAACCAACCATCCCTGGAACGTGTCCTGTCCCCGACTTATTGCCTTGATGCTCAGTATGATGGCCGACACTGTCAACTTGATTGGAAATACCCAGGGAGCTGGGTGTGGTGACTCATATCTGAAACCTCAGCCCTCGAGAACCTGAGACAGGAGGATTACCACCTTGTTGTGCCAGCCTGGGCTGCAGAATGAAACCTCGTTTTGTTTTAAAGTAGAAGTTTCTGGAGAGCCAATGATGCACATTTTGGCATGTGCCTGTGAAGGTGTATCCAGGGAGGTTCCACTGAGGATCCGAGTGACCTGAACATGGTGGCCACCATATAGACGGAATAAAAAGGGGGAAAGGAGAAAGATCAGCTGAGCATGCTCCTTCCACTGTTGCTGCTTCCCAGTGGGCACCATGGACCGAGGACTTCCCCACCAGGATGGACTTTATTCCTCTGGACCGTGAGCCCGAGTAAGCCACTGTGCTGTCACAGTGATGCAAAAAATAATGCAGCCAGTAAAGCATGCTGTGAGATGGACTCCCTGCCTCCCGAGTTATAGCTCTCTAAGCTCTTGTATGCTTGTACCAATACGGTACCTAATATTTGCTTTTGTGGAAGACAGTAGGTGCTCTATTTTAACAAACCAACCTTAGCTTCCATAATCCAGCTGTCTTTTGTGTCTTCTTCAATCTCTCTGTCTACAGTTTCTACATACTTTCCTTTGGGTCACTTACCCTTAGTTACCGCTCAGGTTCTGTTTTCAAGTGTCCTTACTTAGCACATATTGATCATACAGGATAGTCTCATGATGGCATTTTACTGCCTGTAATAATGGATTTTGATCATTTTTCTCTCTATGACCTTTGTCCTCTATGCCCCTCCCACTCCTGCTCGTCACCTCCCTTTTCCCAACTGGTCCCCAGCTGTGATGTCTGGATGACTACTTGACGGTGGAAATGAATCTCTGGGCTGGACTTCGAGGACTTATGTAAGGATAAGCAGTAGTTGAAGTGGAGAGGTAGGAAGGCCTGCCTAGAATGAGAGAGAGAGAGAGAGAGAGAGAGAGGGAGAAGGCATGGAGTAAATGCATTACCATCCTGTCCCTCTCTGTCTGGACTGCAGATGCAGGGTGACCGGCTGCTCTCTGTTCCTTCTTGTAAGCTGTGGTGGTTTGAATGACAATGAGCCCCATAGACTAGCGTGTTGGAATACCTGGTCCCAGGCTGGCAGAACTGTTTGGGAAGGAGGTGTGGCCTTGGTGGAGGAGGTGCGTCCCTGAGGGCAGGCTTTGCCCTTCCCACGTCTTTCTTTCTGTCTCTCGCTGTGGATCACCGTGGGAACCCTCAGCTGTTCCTGCTGCTGTGCCTTGGCTCTGCCACCATGGACTCTAACCCTCTGAAAACTGTAATCACAATTACACAGTTGCCTGGGTTGTGATGTTTTGTCACAGCAATGGAAGAGTAATGAAGAAACAAGCTTTCCTCACAATGAGAGAGTGTGAGCTAAAATTAACTTTTTCTTCCCTAAGTTCCTTCTGTCAAGGATTTGGTGAGGCAACAGGGAAGGGAACTAAGTAACTAACACACTCATCTACTTTCATGTATTCTTGTTGTCGTTTGTGAGGTGAGGCCTGCAGAATTATGGGCAACTTACCAGTGTCTACACCACTGGAGAAAATGTCTCTTTTCCAACAACAGGTAACTGCCTAGAAATCCTCAGGGATCAGTGGGACCCCACAAACCCTTCCCAACACCAGGGTGGATTGTTCCTGCGCTCCATTTTGTGCAAGGTTTGTGCTGATCACTCATAGCTGCTCCAGAGTGTGATGGTCCTTTGCGACCAGAAGACAGGGTTGCACACTCCAACCTGGTCCCGCAACCCCTACCCCCTCCGCTCTCATTCTTATATTCCTTCCCCATCTTTTTCTGTGATATTCCCCGAGCCGTGGGGTGTGTGATATAGACATACAAGTTAAGATGGTATTAAATTTTGGCCAGTTTTAAATCTCTGCAGTAACTGCCATCAATTGCAAAAAGAAGTTTCCCTGACCAAAATACACACACACACACACACACACACACACACACACACACACACAATGTTGACAGCAACACTAATCTGTGAGAAGAAACACAAATATTTAGACAGAAATTTGATGGTCCCATTGTATCCGTATAGCAAAATGGATATAGCTTCCCCACTAGAAACTGACGTCACTAGTCATGAGTTTCTGGACAGATTGATAATAGATACAAATACCTTCCTGTGCAGTGGGCCTCAAATCCAATGAGAAAGTGGTTGGTTACTGTATTAGTTAGATTTTTTTGTTTGGTTGTTTTGCTTTTTTCTTTTTTTTGCTGTGAACAGAAACCATGACCAAGGCAACTCTTACAAGGACAACATTTAAATGGGGCTGGCTTCCAGGTTCAGAGGTTCAGTCCATTTTATCATCAAGGTGGGAACATGGCAGCATCCAGGCAGGCATGGTGCAGGAGGAGCTGAGAGTTCTATATCTTCATCTGAAGGCTGCTAGCAGAATGCTGGTTTCCAGGCAACTAGGATGAGGGTCTTAAAGCCAACACTCACAGTGACACACCTACTCCAACAAGGCCACACGTACTCCAACAGGGCCACACCTCCTAATAGTGCTACTCCCCAGGTCAAGCATATACAAACCATTGCAGTTACTATCCTAATGGTCCTGCCACATACCACTATTGTATTGGCAGTGTGTCTTGCTTGCCATGTCAGTAGTGTAGGATACAGAGTCCGTACCTGAATAGAGAAGAGTAGAGAAAGCAGCCAGAAGGGCACATAGGACCATGGGGGCGGGACAATGGCTTTAGGAATTTGCTCTGTAGGTCACAGGGCTCTCTTCTTACTTTGTGAGAAAGACAGGAGAGGGTTAAGGAGGGTGGAAGGAAGCAGCTCCTATTAGAGACCATTGCATCATCCAAGGAGTGGTTACAGTAGCAGATGAAGGGCCTGTGGTGGAAGCACTGAGAACTGATTGGGCCTGGCCTACATTTGGAGGATAAAGATGACAGGATATGGTAACATGTTGCATGTGTGCTGTGAAAGGAAAAAAGAGAAGTCAGAGATGAGTCAACCGCCTTTTGTCTGATCGGGCTCAACAGTGTGTTAGTTACTGAGGTGAGGGTCGGATATTTACAAAGTGTATGTTCTAAATGTATACCAGGCTTAGGAAATAGCAGACTTTACAAGCATGGAGCCAGGCTGAAGCTGTAGCCTGGTGGGAAAGTGTGCCCCTAGCACGCGCATGTGCAGGGCCCTATGCTCTCCCAACAGGGGAGGAAGCCAAAAGCCCCAACTCTGTTCCAGTTCCCAGTCTAGCCCATGTTACTGTGGGGTGAAACAACGCTGTCCTGAGAATTTGGGTGTCTTAAAAAACCCACTTATGTTATGTAGATAGGGTTTTGTTTTAAACCCAGTGCAGGATAGGGAGTTGCTTCAGATTCTCTACAGCCACAGAGTCTTTGCCTACTGGGTGCTCTGGGAGCGGTGCTCTTTGCTGATACTTTAGTTCTGGGGACTCAGGAGAGGGAACAAATGCCAGAGCCCGGAGAGAAAGAAGGCAGCTGGATTCTCCTCAGGTCTGGAGATTGCTCTTCCTTTTTTTTTTTTTTTTTTTGGCTTTTCGAGACAGGGTTTCTCTGTGTAGCCCTGGCTGTCCTGCAACTCACTCTGTAGACCAGGCTGACCTCGAACTCAGAAATCCGCCTGCCTCTGCCTCCCAAGTGCTGGGATTAAAGGTGCGTGCCACCACTGCCCGGCTAAGACTGCTCGTCCAAGATTGCTCATCCTAGCTGTGTTACTTGAAACCGGGATGGTATCCACCAAGTCCCGGAATGCTCTGCTACCTATTCCTGACTTTGGCCTTCTGTGGCGGAGATTCTGAGAGCCTTCCTTTATCTTTTCATGAGCATCATCGCCTACTTGAAAGATGCATGTACTCTCCAGGGAAGATTTTCTTCTGTCTTCGGGTTTTGACTAGAAGAAATACTCAAAGGGACAGAATTCTTACATGTACTCTTTTCCTGTAGGGAGGCAACTGACATCGAGGTCAGTGTTGGGTGTTAGGCCATCAAGTAGCCTTTCCCTAACTCTGTCTGCAGGGTGTGCCCCCAGAGGGTCGAGACAAGCCTGAAAGGGCACAGAAAAGCCTTCCAGTATAAGAAGGGTGGATGTCACTAGTGTGCGACCCTATGCAGTGCGTATGTTATTTATTTATTGTGTGCATGTGTGTGTGTGTGCGCGTGTGTGTATGAGTGAGTGAGTGTGTATATGAAAGTGGGTGCTTGTAGCCATGGAGATCAGAGGACACCTGGCCCTTGCTAGTTTCTCCTACCACTGTGTGGGCTCCAGGAATCAACTCAGGCTACTGAGCTTATCAGCAGGCACCCTATTGTGGGTCCTTTATCAGGGTTAACTGATTTGACAATGTGTTTCTACTACTGCAACTTTGATTACTGAGACCCAACCCATAGGGACAGACATTACACTGACATAACTCTAGCCATGTGTTGTTGCTCCACAGGGTGCACATTCCAGAGGTTGGAAGCATCTGCTTTGGTGCTGAAGCCGAGGTAGGTATGGCCCA
>JADRCC010576274.1:0-10040 GCA_019843855.1 Hylomyscus alleni
ACTCTAATCTGCATATGCAATTGTAGATCAATGCAATAGAGAATAATTTGAGACATAAGCATTATAATTAGTAGGGAAAAACATTTATTGTCTGAGCTCTTCATCTTAAATAGGGTCTTAAGAAATTTTCCTCATCTTGGCATGATGAGGCATGTCCTCCAGACTTTTCATTAGGTAGGTCTCAGTTAGACAACCATTTTGTTAGGATTCCATGCATGCAGCTTCCCTGCCATGGCTAGAAGAATCAGCAGCATCCTAGTACATTAGTTATTGCATTTTTTCTTCTCCCTCTTCTGTGATTACAGGCAATGTCTTCTGACAGAAGGATGGTCAGTTTTCTCCAAGAACAAATTCCCTACTGTTATCCATGTGCTCAGTCCTAAACACATGTACATACATAAAACACTAAATTAGACCACTAAGTTGTATGTGTGTGTGTGTGTGTGTGTGTGCATGTATGTATGTATGCAAAGTTAAAGAAAATATAATGAATTTAAGTGGGGCAGGAAGTTGAGATATCTGCGGGAGGAAGTAGAGGTGGAGAAAAAGAGGCAGAAATGATGTAAATGCAGTACACATATGAAAGTCTCAAAACAATTAAATATAAATATAATCAGATTTAGGAGGAAGAAAGAAAATGACAGATCAGAGTCAAGAAAGCAATCTTCCAAATCCTAGCAATTTCATTACTACTGTCACAAAGACCAATTTATCAAAGTGACTCTTTAGAAACACCTACATCTATAATAAATATCACCATTTACCTCCAAGCTGTACATAAGTTTTCCTTAACCATTTTCTGATCACTAAATAATAATATACTGCCAACATTTTCTAGCCAAGTTGTTTCAGGTAATAATCTATGTGCAAGTTATGTCACTTGCACATTTGACCATTTAACAGCCATATACTCTTTCATAGATCACTTTTTCTCTGGTGTAGTTAAGTGAGAAGGTATCCACTGAGTAGGAGTTGTCTTTAGGGAACTGGATTCATGAGTAACCAAATGGAGAATGGTTTTTCATGAAGATCACTCCACCAATACTAAGTGAGCAAGTAATGAAATTCTATGTGTTAAACTGAGAATTCAAAATGTATTTGTTATGTAACCACAACAAAATGCATCTTACTCCTGACTAATAATCAACACATAAGACCCTTCCCCAAGTTCTTGCCTGATATATCCCCTTAACACACACCCAATAGCCTTAAACTACACACTACCCCCTGGACCTCATTTTAAAGCCCCCAAATCTACTAGCTTTTCTGGAGACACACCATCACTAGAAACCCTAGACCATACAGGAACTAGGGATCCTAGAGGCAAGGTTAATACCCCAAACCCCAGAGGCCACATAGGCCACAAAAACTGCAGGGGTAAACCTGAAGACTCAAACTTGCTAGTCACCAGAAATCCAGGCTACTCAGGCCAGAAGACACAGAGGAAACAGAAACCAAAGAGAAAAACATTGAAAAAAGATTCATCCAACAATAGTAAAGTCTGAAATCAGCACTTAAACGTAGATGGCTGGAGGCAAAGGTAAAAAAATGAATTCAACAGCAAACAGGGCAATAAGGTACCACCAGAACCTGGCTATTTTACTACAGGAAGCCCTGGATATGCTAACATAGCTGAAGCACAAGATGATGACCTTATTCCAGTCTTATGAAGATGATAGAGGTCTTTAAAGAGGAAATAACTAAATCACTTAAATAAAAACAAGAAAATGGACAGGCCTCACAAGTGTCAGAGTGGCCAGGACAGGATTCTCTCAACCTCCATTTACACCTAGGAGTGACGACCACAGCCCTCTCTGCCTATTCCCTGCAAGCAGAGAGCTTGGCTTCAGGGACTCGGATGAGATCTGACATTCTCTCTCCAGTGACTTTCTAAGGCAGGACCAGTCAGGAGGCACAAGCCTCACAAGTGACAGAGAAGCAAGGACAAGATCCTCTCAACCTCTGTCCACACCTAGGAGGGACAACAGATCCACAGCCCTCTCTGAACCTTTCCAGAAAGTGGAGATCCTATCTAGAGGGTATGATCTGATCCCAGGACTCAGGACAGACAACTGATCCACAGCTATCTGAGCCTGGGATTTACCAGAGGAGCTGATCTCCCAGAAGTGCTGACACAGGCTTACAGACCCACTGTAGGAACAAGCTCTAGTCAAAGACAGCAAGAACATCTAACACTAGAGATCAACAGATGGCAAAAGGCAAATGCAAGAATCTTACCAACAGAAACCAAGACAACTTGGCTTCATCAGAACCTAGTACTCCCACAACAGCAAGTCTTGGATATTCCAAAACACTGGAAAAGCACGATTTGGATCTAAAATCATATCTCATGATGCTGCTAGAGGAATTTAAGAAGAACATGAATAGCTCCCTTAAAGAAATACAGGTAAAGAGGTACAAGCCCTTAAAGAGGAAACACAAAATTCCCTTAAAGAATTACAGGAGATTACAAGAAAACAAGTAGAAGCCCTTAAAGAAGAAACACAAAAATCCATTAAGGAATTATAGGAAAGCACAAACAAATAGGTGAAGGAATTGAGCAAAATCATCCAGGACCTAAAAATGCCATTAAGAAATCACAAAGAAAGACAACTCTGGAGTTAGAAATCTTAGGAAAGAAGTGAGGAAATATAGATGAAAGCATCACCAACAGAATACAAGAGATAGAAGAGAGAATCTCAGGCACAGAAGATACTATAGAAAACATTGACACAATAGTCAAAGAAAATGCAAAATGCAAAAAGTCCCTGACCCAAAACATCCAAGAAATTCAGGACACAATGACCAAACCTAAGGGTAATAGGAATAGAAGACAGTGAAGACCTCCAACTTAAAGGGCTAGTAAATTTCTTCAACAAAATTATAGAAGAAAATTTCCCTAACCTAAGGAAAGAGACACCCATGAGCATAAAAGAAGTCTATAGAACTCCAAATAGACTGGACCAGAAAAGAAATTTCTCCCGCTACATAATAGTCAAAACACCAAATGCACAAAACAAAGAAAGAATACTAAAAGCAATAAGGGAAAAAGGTCAAGTAACATATAAAGGCAGGCCTATCAGAATTACACCAGACTTTTCACCAGAGACTATGAAAGCTAGAAGATCCTGGGCAGATATCATACAGACCCTACAAGAACACAAATGCCAGTCCAGACTACTATACTTAGTAAAATGCTCAATTACTACAGATGAAGAAAACAAAATATTCAATGACAAAGCAAAAATTAACCAATATCTTTCCACAAGTACAGTCCTACAAAGGAAAATAGATGGAAACACCAACATAAGGAACAAACTATACCCTAGAAGAAGCAAGAAAGTATTCTTTCAACAAACCCATACAAACCTAATTCCACCTCTAACAACAAAAATAACAGGAAGTAACAATTACTTTTTCTTAATATCTTAATATGAAAATTAGTATTACCAACATATCCTAATCTTTTGAAATACAAAAAAACAAGGAATTAGAAATTTGTTGATTGTCATCCAATGCTCTCTCTAATACAGATGTAGAGGCTCACAGCCATCCATTGAACTGAGTACAGGGTCCCCAATGAAGGAGTTAAAGGAAAGACTGAAGGAATTGAAGGGTTTACAGCCCCTTAGGATGAACAATAATATGAACTAACTAGTACCCTCAGAACTCCCAGGGACTAAACCACTAACCAAGGAGTACACGTGGTGGGAATGATGGCTCTAGCAGCATGTGTATAGTAGAGGATGGTCAAGTCAGTCATCAATGGTAGGAGAGTCCCTTGGTCCTGTGAAGGTTCTGTGCTCCAGTGTAGGGGAATGCCAGGGTTAGTATGCAGGAAAGAATGGGGTGGTGAGCAGGGGATGGGGGAAGGGAACAGGGGTTTGTTCTTGTTGTTTTTTGAATTTTTTTTTTGGAGGGGAAACTGGGAAAGGAGAAATCATATGACATGTAAATAAAGAAAATATCTAATATAAAATATCTAATTTAAAAAAACAAGAAAATGCAGACAAATAGGTGAAGGAAATGAATAATAAGTTCAAGACTTGAAAATGGAAATAGAAGCAACAAAGGAAACACAAACAGAAATAATCCTGAAAATGGAAAAACTGAGAAAGAGAATGGGAGCTACAGGTATAAGTATCACCAACAAAATGAGAGAAATGAAAGAAAGAATCTCAGATAAAGAAGCTATGATTGAAATATCAGTCAATGAAAATGTTAAATTTAAAAATCTCCTAACACAAAATACTCAAGAGACCTGGGACCCCTTGAAAATAACAAACTCAAGATAATAGGTATAGAAGAAAATGAAAATTTACAACTACAAGGCCCAGAAAATAATTTCAACAAAATCATAGGAGAAAATTTTGCAACCGAAAGAAAGAGATAACAATAAACATATAAGATGCTTACAGAACAGCCAGATTTGACCTGAAAAGAAAATCCTTCTGACATATAGTAATTACAACACTAAATGTACAGGAAAAAAAAAGAATATTAAAAGCTGCAAGCGAAAAAAGGTCAAGTAAGATACAAAGGCAGACCTATCAAAATTATACCCAACAACTCAACAGAGGCTCTAAAAGGCAAAAAGGCCTGGACAAATGTCTTGGAGTCTTTAAGACACCAAAGATGCCATACTACTATACCCAGGAAAACTCTCAGTCACCAACCGACGGAGAAAACAAGATTTTCTATGACAAAAGGAGATAAAATAGTACCTATTCATAAATCCAGACCTACAAGAAATACTAGGACAACAAGAACAAAAAGAGGTTAACCACACTCAAGAAAACACAGGAAATAAATAATTCCACACCAGCAAAACCAAAAGAAGGGAACTGGAGACACATGCATACCACCACCACCACCACCACCACCACCACCACCATCAAATTAATAGGAAGTAACAGCCATTCGTCTTTAAAACCTCTCAGCCTCAGTAGACTCGATTCCCCCAATAAAAAGACACAGACTAACAAGAAACCTACCTTTGCATAAAAGATAGACTTTATTTCAAATTAAAAGCAAGCTGAAATAGCCACTCGGTTATCTAATAAAATAGATTTTCGACGAAAGTTAATCAAAATAGATGGGGAAGGACACTTCATAATCAACAAAGGAAAATTCCAACAAGAGTCTATCTCAATTTTGAACATGTATGCCCCAAATACAACGTATTCATATTTGTAAAGGAAAGCTCACTAAAGCTTACTGAATCACATACTGAACCCCATATATTTAATAGTGGGAAGCCTTAACACCCTACTCTCAATAATGGACAGATCATCCAGATAGGAACTAAACAGAGAAATAATGAAACTAACAGAGGTTATTATTCAAATGGACTTGACAGGTATCTATAGAACATCTCATTAAACAACAAAAAGAATATAGCTTTTTCTCAGCATCTTCTGGAACCTTCTCCAAAATTGACTACATAATTTTCCACAAAGAAAACTTCAACAGCCACAAGAAGATTGGAATAATCCATGCATCTAATCAGATAATCACGGATTAAAGATGGACTTCAACTACAACAGAAACAGCAGAAAGCCTACATATTCATGGAAACTGAACAGCTCTTTACTCAATGATTACTAGGTTAGGGAAGAAATAAAGACAGTATATACTTTCTAGAATTTAATGAAATGAGGAAAATATATACCCAAACTTATGGGTCACTATAAAAGCTTTTCCTATGAGGTAAGTTCATAGGACTAAGTGCCCTCATAAAGAAATTGGAGAGTGTTCTTATATTAACAAATTAAAAGTATGCCTAGAGGCTCTTGGGGGAAAAAAGCAAACATAATGAGGAATAGACAGCAAGAAATAACCAAACTCAAGGCTGAAATCAATCAAATAGAAACAAAGAGAACAATACAAAAAATCAGCGAAATCACGAGCTGGTTATTTGAGAAAGTCAACAAGATAGACAAATCCTTAGCCAAATTAACTAAAAGGCAGAGAGACAATACACGAATTGAAACAACCAGAAACAAAAGGGAAACATAACAATAGACACTGAGGATATTCAAAAAAATCATCAGATCCTACAACAAAACTGGAAAACTAAATGGAATGGATGATTTTCTAGGCAGATAGAAATAACCAAAGCTAAGTCAAGATAAGGTAAACCATATGAATAGTTCTATAACCCCTAAGGAAATAGAAATAGTCATTTAGAATCCCCAACCAAAAAAAGGCCTGGGACAGATTGTTTTAGTGCAATTCTATCAGACTTTCAATGAAGACCTAAAGCCAATACTCCTCAAACTATTCCACAAAATAGAAACAGAAGGAACTCTGCCAATTGCATCCTATGAAGCCACAGTCACACTGATACATAAAGACTCAACAAAAGAAGAGAATTTCAGACCAATTTCACTTATAAAAATTGATATAAAACTACCCAATAATGCCGGGCGTGGTGGTGCACGCCTTTAATCCCAGCACTTGGGAGGCAGAGGCAGGCGGATTTCTGAGTTCGAGGCCAGCCTGGTCTACAGAGTGAGTTCCAGGATAGCCAAGGCTACACAGAGAAACCCTGTCTAGAAAAACAAAAAAAAAAAACTACCCAATAAAATACTAGCAAACTGACTCCAAGAACATATCAAAGATGTCATCCATCATGATCACATAACATTCATTCCTGGGATGTAGGGGTAGTATAATATATGAAAATCCATTAATGTAATATGCCATATAAACAAACTGAAAGCAAAAAATGATAATCTCACTAGATTTGGAAAAAGCATTGAAAAAAATTTAACATCACTTCATTATAAAAGTCTTAGGAGAGAGCAGAAATTCAAGGCTCATACCTAAACACAATAAAAGCAATATACAGCAAACTAATAGCTAACATCAAATTAAATGGAGAGTAACTTCAAGCATTTCCACTAAAATTGGGGACAAGACAATGCTGCTCGCTCTCTCCATATCTCTTCAATATAGTACTCGGTGTTCTGGCTAGAACAATAAGACAACTTAAGGAGATCTAGTGGATACTAATTGAAAAGAAGAAATCAAAGTATCACTATTCACAGATGATATTAAAGTATGTATAAGTGACCCTAAAAGTTCTACCAGAGAACTTCTACAGCTGAAAAACACCTTCAGGAAAGTGGCTGCATACAAAATTATCTCAAATAAATCACTAGCTATCCTACACACAAGTCATTAACAGGCTAAGAAAAAAGTTAGGGAGAGAGTACATGAAAAGATATCCCTTGCACATGGATAGGTAGGATTAACATAGTAAAAATGGTCCATGTTACCAAAAAGCAATCTACAGATTCAATGCCATCCCCACAAAAATTTCAACACAATTCTTCATAGACATGAGAAAAGCAACTCTGAACTTCATATGAAAGAACAAAAATCCTAGGATAGGAAAATGATCCTACACAGTAAAAGAACTTCTGGAGGTATCAACATTCCTGATATAAAGCCTTACTATAAAGCAATAGTAATAAAAACTGCATGCTATTAGTACATAAACAAGCATATAAATCAATAGAATCAAATAAAAGACCCAGGAATAAACCCACAAACCTTTGGACACTTGATTTTTTTATAAGAATTCAAAACAATGTAATGGAACAGGTAGAGCATCTTCAACAAATGGTACTGGTCTAACTGGATTTCTGCATGTAGAACAATGAATATAGATCCATATTTATCACCTTGCATAAAACTCAAGTCCAAATGCATTAAAGACCTCAACTAAAACCAGACACATTAAATCTAATAGAAGAGAAAGTGGGAAATACCCTTAAATGAGTTGGCATGGGAGAAAATTTCCTGAACAGAATACTAATGACTCAGGTTTTAAGGTCAAGAATTTATAAATGAGACCTCATGAAACTGAAAAACTTCTGTAAGGCAAAGGACACTGTCAATGGGACAAAAATGCATCCTACAAACAAGATCTTCACTGACCTTTCATCTGACAGAAGGTTAAAATCCAAAATATATGAAGAACTCAAGGAGTTCGATGCCAAAAAAAAAAAATTGGCCAATCAAAAAATGGGGTATAGAACTAAACAGAATTCTCAACAGAGGAAACTCCAATGGATAAGAAGCACTTAAAGAAATGTTTATATCCTTAATCATCAGGCAAATGCAAATTAAAATGACCCTGAGATTTTACCTTACATCAATTAGAATGCCTAAGACCAAAAACTCAAGTAACGCCACATGCTGGCAAGGAAGTGGTAAAAAGGGGAACACTCCTTCATTGCTGGTGGGAATGCAAACCTGTAAAACCACTCTGGAAATCAATCCGGCAGTTTCTCAGAAAATTACCAATAGTTCTACCTGAACATCCAACTATAACACTCCAGGGTGCAGCTCTGCCATAACCCAAGAACACATGCTTCACTATGTTCATACCAGCTATATTCATAATAGCCAGAAACTGAAAGCAATCCTGATATCTCTCAACTAAATAATGGACACAGAAGCTGTGGTTAATTTACACAGTGAGTGAAACCAGCCCGCAGCTTCACTCGGGTCTGTATTCACTTCAGCCAGAGGTTAGATACAGACCTATAAAATGAAATGGTTGAGAACAAAGAGATGGACGCCAAGTAGGTTTTTATCAAGGCCTCATTTACTTAGGGGTATTTTGAGCTTATATAGGCAGGTAAGAAATGAAACAAATCTCCAGAAATAAAATATATGCATAACATAAACACAGTCTCAGACATGAAGATGCCAAGATCTCTGTAACTCAAAGTTCTTAGGCAGGCAGGCATGTCTGTGACTCAGCAGGTCCTCTGGCAAGTAGGCATGTCAGCAGCTAGGTGTAACTTCCAGCCTCTTGACTTCAAAGACAGCTGCAGTGTAGTGGGCCATTGTTTAGCCCCAGAAGGTGGCTGCCTTCAATCTCAGGCTGTCAGCTCTGCCTCAGAGCTGAGGCACGGGGAGGGAACCAACATCTCCCCCTAGTCTATTATATAAAAAAGCAGGACTAAGGCAATATCAAATGGCACAGTTTTGCACGGGAATCTTTACGTGCACAGATGGAAATAACCTATGTATTATATTTTCTACTGGCTGGCATCTTACCTGTCATCAAGGCAACATGCAGCTAGTTTGACACTGAAAACTGGGCTTATTACGTGTTTTTATTTTCAAAAAATAAAAAACACAGCCACTTGGCGTGTGCCTCTGTCTTAGGTTGATTACCACCAGAGACCTAACCCAATGAGACAGGCTTCTGGAATGTACCCTCCATCTGCGCAGCTAATGCTAAGATATGCCTTTAAGACCTGCAGAGTCCAAGAAATGCCAGTTTCTCTTGAAGAATGCCTCTTTGAAGTTTTTCCAAGGTTCCTCGCCATGGTGCTGAAGCTAAGTGTAGGCCTCTGTTTGAGTTGTAAATTACCAGTTTTAACTCTGGAGACCATTACCTAGGGAACAGGTCTCAATTCACAAGCAAATTAGTAGGTTAGGCCTGCAAACTCGGAATTTGCATTGGCCTTTGGACTGCTGAAACTGTGAAGGTAGTGAAGACCATGAGTTAGTCAGGCCAGTGACTCGGGATTGTATTAGCATTTGGAATGCTAACACTGCAGAGGTAGTCAGAACCTCTTTGCTCCGAGAGTGACCCTGTGTATTGAATTGTTTGTTTAGCTTCAGGAGTAAGCAGTTTTCTGAAATCAAGCAGGAAGAAGCAAATTCAAAGCTGGCAGAAAAGGCTGTCAGCTTAAAAAATAAAACAAAATGAAAGAAAAAGAAAAAAGACTTTTCAGCAGTGCGTTTAAGCACACTTGCTAAGTAGGCTGTGGTTCTGAGTCCACTTGGTGTATTAACCTTTCAGGGAGCCATCGTGCTCCATCCTCTTTCTGAGAAAAAATACATACGGACACTATGCCCCAGACCAAGATAGGGTCTGGTCCAAGCCAGGTATTGGTGAGCAGGTCCCTCCATTGTACCATGGCATATGAACTTAGGATGCCAGTGTCGGTCTGCAGCGGTCTGACCTTTGATGTCAGTCTGCAAAAAATTCAAGACAAAAAACACAAAGG
>JADRCC010576275.1:0-27059 GCA_019843855.1 Hylomyscus alleni
TAGCCCATTCTAAAATGTCCATCCTCTGCCTGGTTTCTGTAGGCATTTGTGCTTCTAACTCTGAGGTGGAGGGAGGAAGTGCTTGCTATCACTGCTAGTTGCAGGTTCTGCAAACCTTGAGTGAGGAGAGGTGGGTGGGGAACGTCGTTTTGGTGGTAGGTTTGTCTGCTTTATTTTTTTTTCATACACTATATGATTATTTATCTTTGATGAAAATAAATGAAATAGAACCCAGCGAAGAGTGAGGTGTGGTGTTTTTCACCTTAAACAGTACTTATGAGAGTTAAGGAGGGAGACAGCCAAGAAAAATGTCAGGAAATAAGGGAGCAAAGGAGAGTCTCTCTTCTTAGGGTTTCATAATTTGATATGGATATGTTTTTGCTCCAGGGTGTCCCTCTCTCTGTTCCTGAGAGGAAGACTTTCTGCAGGCCTGTGGCCAGTTACTTACACTTTAACCTGGACTGAAAGAATGTGAAGAAGCCAAGTGGTGGCTTTAATCCCAGCACTTGGGAGGCAGAGGCAGGCAGATTTCTGAGTTTGAGGCCAGCCTGGTCTACAGAGTGAGTTCCAGGACAGCCAGGGCTACACAGAGAAACCCTGTCTTGAAAAACAAAAACAAAAAAACAACCAAACAAACAAAAATAGAAACTATAAAGTCTGTCTAGAATGTGAACGAATACATTATCCACTCTCATCCCTTTAGAATGTCAATGTTAGTCTTAATAAGCATTAACTCTCTTTTGTGCAATGCTCTCTGTATCTTATCAGAATTATTTTGATGGAGACAACATAGACTCTTGAGCTAAGGAGAGGCTAGAATATATCCACATGAGAGATACCACCCAAGCCCCCAAACCCTGAAACTGCACAATGAATCCATGAGAGTTTGTCTTCTACCAGAACTCTAGACAATTTTCCCCATCAATAATGTTGCTGATTAGCATTTGTGAGAAATGGATCATCCATTGAACCACATGACACATGACTCTGTACTTTTCCTAAGGATCAAGGCATTCTAATTAGCTTAACTCTGAAACAATAATAATAAAAAAATTTAAACCTATTCATTAATCTTACCACTGGGGAAATATTCTGAAACCACTCACTGATGACATAATGTTACTATTAATATTGTGACATCAGGGAATTAAGTATGGTTAGACAACAGGAAGTGAAATGTAAAATGATAAATTGATAATATATGCATTAAAACATCTGTATACCATTCCATACACTCTGGTTTTAGGTTGTTTTAAATCAAGTCTTGACATTAAGTGACTGTAATTTTCCTGGATTCAGTTATTGGAAAGCTTATCATTGGGTTGATATTTTTTGTTTGTTGTTTGTTTTGATTCGTAGAGACAGAGTCTCAGCCAAGGCTAGCCTCAAGTTATGTAGCTAAGGCTGGCCTTGAAGTACCGATATTCCTATCTCTACCTCCCGTGGGCTGGAACTACAGGCATGCAGCTCCTCTTCCCAAGGCTGCGTTAATAATTTGAAAAGTTTTTTTCTTATTTTTTCTTCCTTTTCTGTTTCGTTTGCATTGAACCCTTGTTATAATCAATCCATCTGGTGGGAGAGGTTGTTTGGTGAGCAATTACAAAACTAGTACTGCCTTGTATCGTAAGTACCATTTGCAAGATACAGGGAAGATAAGATAAATATTTCTGAAAGAAAGACAAATTGAAAAAATATTCTGACTGGTGGGGTGGTGCATGCCTTTAATCCCAGAATTCCTAAAGCAAAGGCAGAGGCAAGCAGATTTCTGTGACTTTAAGGCCAACCTGTTCTACATAGTGAGTTTAAGGCCAGCAAGGGCTATACAGTAAGATACTGTCTAACACTAAAATAAATAAATAGATGAGTTATTTTTATTGCTTAATTAGCAAATTGTTGCCTTAGCTTAGAAGAAATTATACTTGGAGAGGCAGGCGGATTTCTGAGTTCGAGGCCAGCCTGGTCTCCAGAGTGAGTTCCAGGACAGCCAGGGCTACACAGAGAAACCCTGTCTCAAAAAATCCAAAAAAAAAAAAAAAAAAAAAAAAGAAAAGAAAAGAAATTATACTTGGGTCTTTTACTCCAAGAGCTGTGTGCAAATTCAAATGAAAAAAAAAAACGTAATATATTCTATAACACAAATATGGAGGCAATTTCACAGGAGAGATGGCTCATCAATTAAGAACATGTATGTACTGGTCTTATAAAGGACCAGAGTTAGGTTCCAAGTACTCCAGTTACATGCCTCATGACCATCTGTAATTCCAGCTCTGAAAGATCCCAAACCCTCTTCTGAGCTCTGTGGACACACAAACACACATTCGAAAGCATACGCATACACATACATACATACAGACAGACATACACACAGACACACAGACACACACACAGACACACACACACACACACAGAGAGAGAGAGAGAGAGAGAGAGAGAGAGAGAGAGAGAGAGAGAGATGAGTTAGAAGTAAAATCTTTCTTCAAAATAGATAATAATTTATTCTGGATAAGTCCTTAGAGTGCAGCCACAGTTCAGTGCAGCTTCTGCCAATTCCTTATAGGGTTTATTTCAAACAAGTAGCTGTAAACATCAGTGTCTGTTATCTTAAAAAATTATAGGTCTTTTCTACCATTTCCCTGAACTGAGTTTCTACCAGTTATCAAAGCAAAGCAGATTAAAGACAAAGTTATACTTTCAGCCTTCCATTGGGGAAAGCATAAATCACTTCTCCAAAACAAGTCTGTACAGGGGAAGTTTTCTTTGGGATTCTAGTCACTGATGAGAATTTTGTGTTAATTTATTTGAAGAGATTCTGAACCAATTATTAAGATCTAAGCACCCGTGATAAGGTTGCAGTTTCTCATTTCAGCTTCCATTAATAGACTTGTCTTTACTGGATTATCATTAAGGGTAAAAGTACAAGTCAATACTGACTTCTTCAAGCCCTCCTTCCATTCGTTCCCCCCTCCCCTTCTCTTAGAATCCAGTGTTGAACCTGGTCTCATCTCATGACTGCAGTGGATTTTACCATCACTCCTGCCTTCACCAATAATTCCCATGAGAAATTCAGGAAATGATATCATCTCTCATACATTTTATTGACATGTTCCTGTCCATAGAAACATCTGGCTCTCCTGCAAAAAGGAGCTTACTGATACCTGTTTTCCTCCTTGCCTTCAGTCCCTGGTTAAGATGGAAGACTGTATTTAATGAATGGCCTCTTAAATGGTGAAAAACTGGGACCATCTCTACTCCTGTGGAAGTCCTTATAGATCTGCGAATGTTCAGAAGTCACTTTCTCGAATTCAAATTGTTATTTCATCAAGTGAGAGCCTCACAGAGGGACTGGCTGTTGATCTTGGGGTCATAGTATGGAGATCACCTTGGCTTCCAAAACCGTTATCTGTAATCCGAGTCTGGGACAGGTATTTCCAGGTTCTTGGCCTCCCATTTAAAGAATTGAAATAAAGGCTCCCACAGATTGCAAACTTTATTAAAAAAAAAAAAACAAAGCGACAGTGCATGTGAGAAAGTCACACACAAACTGAGAAAGAGAAAGGAGCCTCACTTGAGGAAACACCTCCATGAGATCCAGCTGTAAGGCATTTTCTCAATTAGTGATCAAGTGGGGAGGACCCATTGTGGATGGTGCCATCTCTGGGCTGGTAGTCCTGGGTTTTATAGCAAAGCAAGCTAAGCAAGCCAGGGGAAGCAAGCCAGTAAGTAACATCCCTTCGTGACCTTTGCATCAGCTCCTGCCTCCAAGTTCCTGCCCTGTGTGAGTTACTTCCTTTGGTGTTGAATAGCAGTGTGGAAGTGTAAGCTGAATAAATCCTTTCCACCCCAACTTGCTTCTTGGTCCTGATGTTTTGTGCAGAAATACAAACCCTGGTTATTTTGGGGGTGAGAGCTCCTTTTCTGGAGTTCAAGAGGAGGAGTTTGGTTGCTAGGGGTATAGTTGGGTGATTGTTTTAGTTGAAAATACTGAAGCCCTTGTTCACTGCTCATGTTTCTTCCCAGAGCACATCTGATTTTAGTCATTCCCTGTGATGTATATATAATATAGTAAGCAGGAAATTCTCCTTAAGAATTTACTTGGGGGTATGATTTTGTCTCATTGTGCATGAACCCCAAATCATTCTGTGGTCCATCGATATACCTATTCCTCATACCCAGGCGTAGTGGAATTTATCTAAGTAGAAATGGTATGTTTGATTGCTGTTAGGGCAGGGGAAACCTATTTCATCATCCAGAGAGGGGTGTGCATGTAGTTTGATGCAGATGCGTGTCTTGTCTATAGGAAGTTGCTAGGTGCAGTGTTTGGAGATGTATGTAGTATGGACAGATAGGATACCTAAACTTTCTTTTATCTTTTTTGTTTGTTTGTTTGTTTTGGTTTCTTTTGTTTTTTGTTTTTTGTTTTTTTGAGGCAGGGTTTCTCTGTATAGCCCTGGCTGTCCTGGAACTCACTTTGTAGACCAGGCTAGCCTCGAACTCAGAAATTCACCTGCCTCTGCCTCACAAGTGTTGGGATTAAAGGTGTGTGCCACCACCGCCCAGATACCTAAACTTTCAAGTTCACTATTAGTACAAGAGGGGTATATATGGGCCAAGCCAAGTGGGATCCCAGGATGTTAAATATGTCCTGTGTTCCCCTGTATCAAATTCTGCTTGCTTTTGCCTTCTCTACCTTAGATGAGACATCAGTTAATCATCAAAAAACAAAACAAAACAAAACAAAACAAAACAAAAAAACAACTCACTCATCCCATTGAAGATGAATGTATTAAGCACTATATCTTTGTAAAAAGGGTGGCCACTGATACTAGTGACATTGTGATATCTTTCTATGGCATAGAGCCAGGAAGATGACACTTCAGAACTTCATGAGCTCGTACTGACACTTTGCAATTTCATTTTAGTATCACACGGTTTCTATCCAACTCTTGATTTCATTATATTTGGATCTGAACTGAAAAGTCTTGTTTTATCAGTGCTTACTTCTGGAAAGCCATTAGTCAAGATGGAAACTTCTCTGTATTCCTTTTCAACCCTAGAGAACATCCCACAAAATATGTATGTATTATAAAAAAATTTATCCTTGGTATATGGATAGATATACTATAGTCATAGGTGGCAATATATGACAATACATGACAATAAATCTAATTTATATATAAATAATACACATATAACCTGTATTTAGATATGGTAGTGTACATTTCATTTATATAAAATTGTATATTCTATATCATGTATATTACTTCTATCTATATTTCTACCTATCTATATATCTTAGAACCAGATATTTATATGGTACACCAAGAATCTTTCAGAACATTCCTTAATCTGTTCCAATAGTCCCATTTTGCAAAATTCAAGCCCCAAATGGAGAATATACAAGGATTGAATTTACTATTCTTTCCATTTTTGTTGTTGTTAACATAACACAAGCTATAATTGTTTGGGAGGAGGAACCTCAATTGATAAAATGACTCCATCAGATTGTCTAAGGACAAGTGCATGTTTTGATTAATGACTTATGTGGGGCCCAGCTTCCAGAGGGCAGTGCCACCCTTAGGTAGGAATACTGGGTGGTATTAGATAGCAGACTGAGCAACCCCTGAGAAACAAACTACTAAGTAGTGCTTCTTCATGGCCTCTGCTTCAATTACTGCCTCCAAATACCTAAGTTGTTCCCCAGATTTCCCTTCATCTGTAAGTGTAATATGAAAATGACCCTTTGCTCCCCAAGTCACTTTTATTCATGACCTTTACCACAGTAATAGAAGGCCAAGAAAGGTGCCATCAAAGCCTCCAAGGAGAACACTCCATCCTTTTATATTTCTGCATACCATTTCTAAGTAAAATTAACCCAACTCTGCCTTCTTGTCTTAGGAACAGTTGCTAGGCAGTCTTCTCCAGAGACCCTTTCTGGAGAAAAGACAACCTTCTTCGCAGATCTCCAGGGTATGCGGCAGGAGTATTCTGATTTCTACTTTCTCTGCCTTCCCACTTCTTGGCTCCCAGAGTTTCCTGGATGCCCTGAATCCCATTGTATTTGAGATGTGTGTGGCTGGAACTGAACACTCAATTAGATATTAAGTCAGTTTGGCTTTTTTGAATATGAGAATATTGTCTTAGGACCAATTTTCTGATGCCTGGGGAAGTTACTATTTTTCTGTTGTGTAACCCAGATTTGATATTTGAGTAAATTCGAGGAAATCAGTCTGCCCGTGAAGAAACAGAGATCCCTCTCATGCTGTACTTCCCTCACTAAGGACACCCTGGTTTTAGAACAGGGGGTCCTCCTTAACCTTAAGCTGAAAATACATGGTTTTGGGGGAGATATAAGATTTTATCTAATATCAATTCTTTATTCCCCAGATGTGAGAACTTGACAATTGTGGTTTGAATGACAATGGTCCTCCAAAGGCTCCTAGATGTGAATACTAGGTCACCAGAGAGTGGCACTATTTGGTTAGGAGATGTGGCCTTGTTTAAGGAAGTGTGCTATTAAAGGTGAGCTTTGAGATTTCAAAAGTCCATGCTAATCCCTGATTTATCCATCTTCTCCCTCTCTCCCTCTTCCCCTCTCTTCCCTCTCCCTCCCCCCACTTCTCTGTTAGCAGATGAAAATGTACTTCTCAGTTACTTGGCCAGCACCATTTCTGCCTGTGTGCTACCATGTTCCTGCCATGATAATGGAATAAACCTTTGAAACTGTAAGCAAGCCCTCAGTTAAATGCTTTCTTTTCTAAGAGTCGCCATGGTCAGGGTGTCTCTTCACAATAGAACACTGACTATATAAATATAAAGTGCCCAATGCATGGAATATGTGAGCTGGATTAAACCCAACCTTCTTACTTTTGTTTTTAAGTATTGTTTTCCCTTCATTTGGATGAGTGGATCTTTACACTCAGAAAAGATAAATTAGCCTCAAACTTGCTGTAGAGTCACTGCCCATGGTATTGTGAATCTGTGAGAGAAGGGATGACAATTAGTTAATAATAAAGGAAACATTTCCATTGCCAGTATTGTAAGATTCGGAGAACCTAGTCTTATGTCCAGAATGTTGTCTCTCTCACAAAAACACAGAGACAGAGATCACTGCAATTTGCGTGAGGTTTTTTAATAATCCAGTATACTGGGGTCGTCCAGCATTCAAGCAAAGGCGACCTCGAGGAACAAAAGCACACACCTTTTATACTCTTCCAGAACATAGGTTTACAGTATGAGTTGGTTATCTCTCATTGGTGGAGCCCATTGTCTTTTGGGTCCATCGACTTCTGTGCCCCAGGTGAGGAGGAGATACTGGTTGCATGTAGGAGGGGTGGGGGTAGATCTACCCTCTCCTGGAACCAGGCATCTCTTGTGGATGGGTGTTTGCTTAGTAAACCTTTCTGAAGTTCCCAGTCTTTAGACTTAATGGACATCCTTGGTGAGGTGTCCCTTTAGGCTTAACGGACATTTCTGGCTCCTTGATATTTTTTATGAGATATCCCTGTTTGCTTAATTCTTACATCAGCACCCCAGGCAGACTCACTCCAGAATTACTGATTGGATGAAAATGATTTCTGTCTTTGAACAATATTGGGCCTTTCTGTTCCCTTAAAGGCATAGCCAGGTACATTAACATCTGTCCTTGAAGGAATGGTGACTGTTTCTAGTGCAGAGTCCTTAGAGACTGTTCTCAAACCTTTTTAACATGCTCTGTCTCTGAAAATATGACTCAGCAGATAATTTGTAGGCACACTGCCAAATGCCTCTCATCTGCTTGTGTTTCAGACTCTATTTAGTTTATGGTTAAAGTAATGGATTTGTATAACTGTGAGATGAAGAGAAAGTTTTACATTTAAGGATTGAATACCCGAGTCTTGTAAGGTGTTCTGATTTTTGTTACTTTGGACACCTTCCTGTCTTAACAAGTTGTCTGCAAAGCACAAGACCAAGTCCCTATTTACGTGGTACCTGCACTCTTCAGAATACATGAGAGCAGAATACAGTTGGCATGTTCATCTTCAGGCTTATATCCAAACACAGTTGACCCAAGTCTCTGCCCCAGCCCCTGGATTCACATCTTTTTTTGATATGAAGTTCCTGCTTGAAAACAATTTCTTCTTGGTTCAAGCTCTATTCCCAAGAAGATGAATTGTAACTTTTTTTTCAATCTACAACCTTATTTGCATAGAAAATAGAATGTTGTTTTAGTTGTTTAATTTTACTGGGCCTTCTCACAGCATCAGCTGCTGGAATACAGATCTTGTCTAGGGAAGTTGAATGCAATGCTACAAATCTTTGAATTGTCTGAATCTCTATCCTTGTCTGCTGGGAAACTTGCTGTGCTCCTTGGAGGCAGCTCTTTATTTGTGACCCCAAGACTCTTCCACTTTTGTGTGACATCAAGATCATATAAACACATAGGTGTCTATAGATGGTCAGAGCCTATGCCCCATTCCTATAGTCTTGACATAATAGTCCCGGTTTTAGGACTCTTTGCTTGGAACTTAGTACAGAAATTCCTTAAAAATTGAAGGTACATTGTTCTCTGAGAATAGATGTGCAGCCCCTTTTAGATCATAATCATATCTAAGCCCTCTTTGGTTTTTTTTTTTTTTGTTGTTGTTGTTGTTATTTTCTTCCTAGTGCTTCCCCAACTTGTGAAATTGAATCTAGCCTTAGGGTATGGAATTGTTGCCCTGACTCATCAAGTACTCTTGTGGGCCTACATTGTGTTCTCTGGGTTCCTTTAGGGTTTTGGCTTATGTGGATTGAGTGACTTCCATTTCAATCTCTCATCTTCCCTTAAAGGCATAAGTACTTCTTGGTCTGAAACATTAAGGAATGTGAGCCAAGAGTAAAGGAAAGTATAGAATTATTAGACAATATTACTACTACTAATTATAATAATAATAACAGCAATAATAATGCCACATCACTACCAAGGATTATCAGAGTCATTTTATTTTTATCAGCTTAGTTTCTTACTGTGAAACCTAAGTAACCTGGCATAGGGATGGGAATGTAGTTCAGTTGGCACAGTGCTTACCTAGCATACAGGAAGCTCTAGGTTAGGATCTCTAGTATGACATCAACCAGATCCTATAATCTCAGCACTCAGGCTCAGAATGCAGGAGGCTCAGGAATTGCAGGTCACCAATGACTCTACAGAGTAAATTTACAGAGAGTTAATGCTATATGAGACCATGTCTCAAGAACAAAAATACAAATGTTAGTTGATGATAAAAATAAAATTCCTGAAATATATATAAAATTTTATTTATTTTAATTACGCATATGTCTTTGCATATCATGGGCATGTGAGTGCACTACCAACAGAGGTCAGAAGAGGGTACTGGAAACCCTAAGGCTGAAGTGATAGGGGACTCTAAGTGCCCTGGGGGTGCAGTGTGCCAAACTTTGCTCCCAGGAAGAGCACAGGGTCTTAGCCACCAATCCATTTCCAGCCCTGGCCATTTTGTATTTGTAATAAGAACACTGACTTGAGGCTGCAGTGTTGTTTCTTAACTGAGTTAAGTTGTGCAAGTGCTTCAGAACACAAAAATGTTCATGTCTTTGTTAGACCTCACAACTCCTCTCATTGGTCCTTCCAGTCTATAACAGGTGGCTCTATTCAGTGACCCTTAATCCCTGTTGCTCAGTTCCTATCTCGATGATCATACCAATGTATTGTCCCAGGAATCTGCTCTCTTCTCTGTCTCCAAGAGAATCGTCACCCTTTATCCCCACATCAGACTGATCCCTTGAATGGGCCTCCTTGACTTCTAGCTCTTTCCCTTCCAATCCCTCACTGGGATTGGTCTTAAGAGATGGCTTTTCATGTGGCGCTGTTGCCTTTTTTCTTAGGATTACTAAAAACCTGGAGAGACTCCACACTACTTCAAGGGACAGCTGAGTTCCATTAAATATTGGCCAGAACTGCATCTGTATCCTGCCACCAGCACGCAAAGATATTTATACCATCTAGAGGTAATTATACCATCATGACACAAAGCTGTTTCTCACCCCAAGAGAGGATCACATGCTTCCACACCTGCTGCCCTGTGGCAAGGTTTTCTCTAGCCTGCGGTGCTCAGCACCTGTCCTCCTTTGCCCTCTCTTAGCATCCTGTCCATGATAAAGGTCTGTTACCTGCATTCCAATTCTTTTCTTACCATTGTTTGAACCTAATATAGTTCTTTCTTTTCCATGTAGTGCCTTCCAGGCGAGATCTGGGCGTAGACCTTGAAAAAATATGCTTTTAGAACTAATAGAGTTTGCATTCAGAACTAATACAATTTTGGAGCTCCTACTGTTGAGTCTTGTCATGGTTGGACACTGGTCCTCCTTCCACCTTTGACAGATAGGAATCTTCTGCTCTTATGGTGAGATTTCATGTGCTACAAAGAGGAAGTGGAAATGGAAGGAGGTAGCAAAATGTCTACTTTACTACAGCAGACAGAGTAGTAGGGAGAGACCACAAAAGAGGAGAGAAGTTACTGCTAATACCTGGTTATAGAAGATCTGGTGACTCAGCGGTGGCAACTTTTCAGCTCAGAGCCCTTATAGGTCAGCTACTACCTCATCCTTCACACATACAGAAGGGTACATTGCTTCAGGCCATCTATACCTAGTATACAGATGGCAGCTTCTTTTTACATGAAGGGGCTAGAAAAGCTGATTATGCATCATGTCAGACACGGAGATGGTAGAGGCACAGGCCCATCCTACTCACACTATTAATCAACAGGCTGAACTAATAGCCCTTTCCCGTGCCTTTCAACTGGCACAGGATAAATCCCTCAACATCTATACAGATTCCAAATATGCTTTTCATATCCTCCTGTCTCACACTGCTATCTGGAAGGAGCACAGGTTACTTACCACAAAAGGAGGATCAGTAACTAATGCAAACCAAATTATGGCCATGCTAAAGGCCTGCTATCTCCCCACAGCTATTAGGATTGTCCACTGTAGATCCCATCAGATGGATGACTCTATTGTCTCCAAGGGAAACAACTGAGCTGACAAGAGAGCTAGAGCTGTGGCCTTCAGGGGCCTAGACTTGTTTCACCCTCCCCAGGACATTCTTACACTACAACCTACATCTCCACCTTCACTCTGTGACACCCACAATTCTGTCTTATCTTCACCAACTCTTTTATCCTAACAGCCAAGCATTGTCTTCTTTTGTCAAGACCCTCCTACAGCCTACTCCTGAGTACTTAAACTTCTTAAAACCTATCACTACTTCTTGCAAAATCTGTCAGATGTCTGACTCCAACTCAAGGTACCGTAGCACCCCTTTTCCTACCCATCAGGCTGGAACTAATTGGCAACTTGACTTTACCCACATGCCTACTGTCAGACATGCCAAGTACCTCCTGGTTTCATGGACACCTTCTCGGGGTGGATAGATTCATTTCCCACAACTAACAAAAGGGCTCAGACAGTCTCTGGTCTACTCCTCTGAGAGATCATCCTCCAGTTTGGTGTCCCAGCCTCTTTCCAATCAGACAATAATCCCGATTTACTTCCTAAGTTTCTCAAATCCTATCTAAGGCCCTAGACATCCCCTGGCATTTTCACATTCCTTGCCACCCTCAGTCTTCAGGTAAGGTAGAAAGAACTAACCAATCTTTCAAAACCACTCCTGTTAAGCTGTCACAAGAACTTCACCTTGATTGGGTAAAACTCCTACCTCTGGCACTTTTCAGGTTACAAGCTCTCTCTCCAAGCAACTGCTCCTCATCTCGCCCTTTGAACTCATGTGTGGATGTCCAGTTCTAGCTCCTGGTCTTTCACCTAAATGCTCGCTCTCCCCTTCCAGACCATCTACTCACTCCATTACTTTGCCACCTCCATTCTTTCCTATGGAACTTTGTTGACTACCATCTACCATGGCCACACACTGTCTCTTGTCCACTGTCTGTCAACATTGGAGACCAAGTCCTCCCATCCCCTCCAGGTGTTTGGCCCTCACCCCTCTCTCCTAAATGGCCAGGCCCTTTTAAGTTAATCCTCATGACTCCTACAACTGCTAAACTCAAGGGATTCTCTCATTGGATCCATCTGTCTCACTCAAACCTTTCATTCCTCCACTTAAAAATGACTTTTCTTTATACACATCGACCCTAATAGGACTATGCTCTGTTAAGTTCCAGAAGATGTTGAGATCACCCACCTTGTCCCCAATCTCAGAAAATGAGACTCCACTCTGGTAGCCATGATTAACCTCACTGGATTAGAAATTGGTTTCTCATCTTCCCTTAGCTGTTCATTTCCATCCAGGGTAGCCCTTATATCTGGAGATTCAAGGTTCAAGAGACCCCCACAGATAACAAACAGTCTTTCCAAATAGGGTCAGGAAACTGCTCCAGAGCTGGAACTGATCCAAATTGCTATCATTCCTGTATCTGTTATACCATCTAAGTATTATGATCTCTATTCTTGCTTTCTCTTTGATCAGACAAAAGATTATTGTAGGAAATAGCCAGATGATATGGGGGCTGCCCATATTGGTCTTATCAGATACATTTGCTAGGATCATGGATCAATCATTTCTTCTATCAACACTGCAAGCCACTCTTTTTCTACATACAAGACCCATGGCATTCCAGGTGGGAGACAGGAGTTGTTGATAAGCTCTACTGTAAAAAAATTATCCCGGGGCCCCAGTAAGTACCATTCATATCCAGAGAAAATATGTCTCAATTGCCCAACCCCTAGATATCGGAAAAGTAGGGGAGATAAATCAAACACTCCTTCGAGGTCCTTTGACATCATCCCTCATAAATGGCACTAACTTGTCATTTTGCCTTTTGCTTCAGACTTTGACCGCAGCATACCAACTCCTTAATGTCATCCTTAATGTCAAACCTGGAAGCTTTAAAGATTGCTGGTTAAGTGTACCCCATGGAACTAACTCACAATTGTCACTTATAGCATCTCCAGTGATACTGCCAAGTAACCTTACCTCACCCTTTCTCAGCTGCCCTGACTCCACTGTTGCCATGACTCTATACCTTACCTCTGTCCCTCTCTTTGGCATGGCAAACTGTTTTAAGACCTCCAGGACTTGTTCTGTAGGAATGCTGAGCTCCTTAGACTGCAATAGAACCATAACCCTCGATATATCATCTCTGTCACAATGTCCTGCAGTCCAAAACATGTTATTTTTTTTTTGTGGCACTGAGACATACCATCACCTACCCACCAGCTGGTCAGGAGTTTGCATGTCGGTACTCCTTTTCCCTGGACTGGGAGTAATCCAGGGAAATGAGCCCCTGCTGATCTGAATTGCAGATATGATAGCTGCCCAATATAAGAGATCAGTTCAAGTCATGCCACTCTTGGTCGCTACAGGAATAGCCATAGGTGTTGGCACTGGAATAATGACTTTCATGACCCAGTATTAAAGCGATCTTAAACAAATGACTGAAAATGTTCTTACTATCCAAAACCAGATTGATTCTTTGGCAGCTATGGTGCTTCAGAACCAACAGGGGATAGATGGCCTGATCGCTAAAGAAGGTGGTCTTTGCCTGTTCCTCCAAGAAGAATGCTGTTTCTATGTCAATCAATCCAGGATAGTAAGAAATAAAATCCAGTGCCAGGGCCTTTCTCAACCAGCAAGAAGGACATGACCACGAGCTCTTCCTTAAGCAGTTCATTTCAGGACATTGTTACATTCTTTCTTCCTCAGCTTCTTCTAGCTAGCTAGCTCTGGGGAATGCCCATGGACCTAAATATCCTTGTGCCCACCAACCCCTGCAGGCCACGTGGGAACAGCAGATAGGTCGCCCAATGTGGAAGCAGCCAGAGGCAGCAAGCTTAGCCAAATAAGGACTTGTTTATCTCAGAGAGCACTCGCTTTTCGGGCTAGTGGAAGGCAGAAGCCAGCGCCATCTCAGGGCTTGGCACATCACAGCTCTCTACAATCCAGGAGCTACAATCAGACATAAAAAATTTCAGGGACCATGAGACCTCTAGTTCTTGGATTTTCAAAATTCCTATATGGAAGTGGATACTCCCTTTTGTAACACCCCTCCTAGTCATCTTCCTGGTGTTATTATTTGCTCCCTGCCTCATTAATCTTGTTTCTATATTCCTACAATGACAAATACAAAAATATTCTAACCAAACTATTAATCAGCTCTTGTTACAGGATTACCAGTCACTGCCCACAGAAGAGCCACTGTCCACAGAGGAACCTGATGTGAATGTTTACCAAGTAGATCCCAATGGTGAAAGCAAGCTACACCCCAAAATTGATGATGCCCCTAGACAGCAGGAAACAGCTTAAGAGACACAATGCCCTCATTCCCTTTTCACCATCAGCTTCCCCCCTCCCTTTTTCTTTCCTCCTCTTTATAATAACAAGAAGAGAGGTATGTTGGCATCAGGAATCGGAAACCTGTGATGTCACATAGGCTGGCTCCACAGACCTGGTGCCAAAGCAACAGCCACCATATTCCCAGAATCCACTTGGCTCACCTCCCACCTTTACCTGTGACCACATTACCATCCAGATATATAAGAGAAATGCCCCTCCCCCTCCTCTCTCTCCTCCCCTCTCCCCTTCTCTTTCTGTCACCTTGTCCCTCTCTCTCCCAATAAACGTCTTACACATGGAACTGTTTTGGGCCTAGTGTGCTCTTTTAAGATGTATTAAGTGTGCTGTGTTAAGTTGCTATTCCAACACATCAGAAGGGGCCTGATCTAACACACAGAATCTATTCCGTTCTCACTGAAGAGAACTCTCCTTGCATAAAACCACAAATAGCAATGAAGAGTAGAGATGTCTCTAAAATACTCCAGAAGCAAATTATAACACAGTTTGGAGGTTAACTGAATGAAGATGTTAGAAACTGGTCCTTGTAGATGGACTTCACAACAGTGGGTTGCGACATTGAGAAGATGCTGTAGTTGTTAGGGTCAGAGCCTGGTCTCTGGAAACCCTAACAAGTTAGGCTCAGTCACCTGTCCTAAATGGACATATTAAACAGACAGGTAATGGCAAACAGTAAAAATCATTAAACATGGCCATACTGGGAAGAGAGCAACTAGGTCTGATGAGTTGACAGCTGTCTTTGGGGTCATTGCATGGAATTAGTTTCAATAGAAGGCAAGAGGCATACATAGCTAAGCGATATGTGGTCCTGCCCATCATCATTCATATTGGTTCAGCTCTGCTGTCTCCTGTAAAGCGGTCTGATGGGCTGTCCTAAGTATGTAAAGTCTATTTCTGGGCAATAGGTACCTTCAGCCTTTTCCTTTGCTCAGCAGGAAATTCCCCCAGGAATTTCAGTTCCTTAGAGACCATTCTTTCAATAGTCTGATAGCCAAAAGGATGTGCTCAAGAGTCTGTTTAGAGGATCTTCCTTCCTGCTAGGAGGGCTACACTAAATCATTCCATGGGGGCAAGAACAGAACAGACGAAACTGGAACTGGATGGGAGGCTGTGATGCCATGTGAAGATCCTATCTGAGGGTTTGGGTAGATTTGTGACCTCCTTGCTGTAATGGATGTTAATGAGGCCCCACTGTGGCCAGTGGAACCCCTTTCCCAGGTGCACTGCTGGAGCAAACACAGCCCTTGCTGTAGGCTTCTTGATTGTACTGAGCTCAGCAGGGACTGAACTAGTCTACACATTAGAAGAACTGAGGAAATGCTTAAAACCCCTGTGACAAAACCCAGATTCATGAATGTAGTCTCAGGGTGGGATTTTGGCAGATACTTATTTGTAAAGCTCCTCAGACTGGAAACAAGTAGATGCAGCTTTCTCGAAAGCATGGATCCTTTGCATGTGTGCAGGAGCCATGTCTCCCTAACGGGCCTTCCCTAGTGGCTTATGAGTTGGAGGAATGTGAGAGCTCAGCTTCCTTGATATCAGGTAGGAGAAGTTTCAATTTTTAAAAGAATCCTAATAGCTAATTCCATGCAAAGATTGGTGTGTCTTAAATTAGATTTCTTTTTTTAATGTTTTATTTTTATGTGTACATGCATACATGCCTGTCTGTTTCTCTCCACATGTGTGCCCTCAGAGGTCAGAGAAGAATGTCAGATCCATTGAATTGGGAGTTATAGGTACTTGTAAGCTGCCAGATATAGATAGTGTAGTTGTCAAAAGGAGCAGGGAGTGCTTTTAACCGCTGAGCCACATCTCAAGCCCTGAGATTAGATTTATGATGACATGTCTTCACTCAGCGTTTCTCCCGTCCTTTGTTATTGTCTCTAGGTTCTTTTCAGAACACTTTCTCTAAGTCCCCTATACACACATTTCCATCTTAAGTTCTGCTTCTAGAAAAAACAATCTGAGATACAGTGCACAGGGAATACAGCCAGTATGTGTATGGGGGGGGGGTACATTTCCCAATTGCAAAGCTTTTAACTTAGAAAAGGCACCATAATCATCTTACTTATAGACAGAGGAAAGAGAAAGTGGACTAGAGTTAGAGATGGAAACAGGCAGACATTATTGGAAAGAGGTCTGGAGGAAACCATGGACAGTAGAGTCGAGAAATTCCCTTTCTTCCATGCTCATGTGTCTAGTGTAGTCTTCCCAGAATAAGTTCGTTCGTTTGTTCATTCATTCATTCATTCATTCATTCATTCATTCAGCATTTACTAACAAATTGTCATATACCTGGTGTTAAAAACAGGTGGATCCTAATACCATAGACGTTTATAGTTTAGATAGTGTTGTAGAGCACACTTCTCCAAGCAAAACAATCCCCATCTTTAACAGATCAGCTGTTCCTGCTTGCCAGACTTGTTGATGTTTCTGTCATGGAAGGAAGTGGGGGTGGGGCTCATTGGTCCTTAACTTTAGATTCCAGCCATTCCTTCCAGCTGTTTGTGTGTGGTTCTGTCATATTTATACATGTCCTTGGGGTCTTAGGAGGTGCTAAAGTATACAGGCTGGGGAAGGTTAACTTAAGGAGAACCTATCCATGTGGCTAAGGAGATGCCCTAATCTGTGCTGGGTGAAGACTTTTCAGTTTGTCTGCTTTAGGGTTGTCAATGCTCGGACCTGAAATCCCTCAGTCCGGCTTTGTAAGTAAGCTCAATAAACTCACTGGTTACCTTGCGACTAGTCAGTGAAATCATCCTTTGATTTGTCATTGGGAACTGCTGAGGAGGAGGTAAAGGTTGTTTATTTCTCCTTTGGAAATATCTTTGACAGTCATTGGGGTTCAGTGGGAAAAAGTGCAGTATGGGAGCTGCAGGGGGCTGGGAATGTTATGGAAGCATGAAGGTGAAGCTGCTGACTCTGATCTGGGACTGCAAGTGTTCTGCAAAGTTGGTGGAGTGTGAACTTGGCCTTCAAGGAGGAATGTGTAATATGCTTTGCACTTGAAGATGGGTGTCTTTTTATCTGGCCAAAGCCAAGGCCTTATGATTAATTCATCTGTTTGTAAGTCAGCAATCTGTGCTAGGCAGGGGCTCATCTCGCTCTCTCTCTCTCCTGCATCATATCCCTGAGACTGTACATGTTTGTGTCTTAGAATTCCTTTTCAATTCTGTAACTAAGAGCAGAAGAAAGGAGATGAGGAAGAGGAGGAGGAGAGAGAATATATGTATATATGTGTAGTGTGTATATATTTTTTTCTTTTTTCTCAACAGGAAAGCTTTCAACCTCGTTATCTGGGAAGAAATAGAAGCCTGGTCTATTTGCACTTTTGAGCTCAGCTGACACCTTTGCACACTGATTTCAGTAAACAACAGGCCAGTCAGTAAAATATTTATGCACCCAACCACCTCACTAGCTATTGCCTCTGCCACTCTCTTCCACCTATGAAAATGCCACTTGTAGTGAAAACCCTGTCAAATTTTAGATCCTCCTTAAAGGCCACCTTGGTAATAGCAACCTGTAATCTCTTCCTATTTTCTGCTTCAACTAGAAATGTATTTGCCTTATTTATTTATTTATTTATTGTGTGTGTGTGTGTGTGTGTGTGTGTGTGTGGTCTGTGGTATGCTTATACATGTGGACCTGTTTGTGTGCTGTGGTGCATGCATGTATGTGTACATGTGTTAGTATGATGTATGCACATGTGTGTGTGTGATGAATGCATTCATATGCAGTATTTATGTGTGTATCCATCTGTACACATACACTCTGCATGCAGATGCCAGTACAGTAGGAAGTCTCACTATTTAAAAAAAAAACTATCTCAGTAGATTTGGGTGTGGTCAATCTTCAGTCCATCCTTTGAGAGAGCGTTTCACTCATTCAATTAATTAATTTATTTGAATAGTTACTAATTCATTTACTCAGTTTTCAGTACGGGGAATGAAGCTAGGGCCTTGTGCAGGTTAGGCAGTATTCTACCAATAAGCCACTCTCCAGTCCCCTTTAGAGACAGAGTCTCACTAAGTTGTCTAAATTGGCCTTGAAATTACTCTGAAACCTAGGACAGCCTTGACCCTGTAATCCTCCTGCCTCAGTCTCCTGAGTAGTTGGAATTGCAGGCCTGGGATTACCACCAAATCTATTCATCCATTTCTTACCTCTCTGAAAGAATCCAAGCAGCTTCTACCCAACAGATATTCATCTATGTATGCTGGACCTTGCTTTGGAGAATTCCAAATGTTATAGTTTTTTTTTAAAAGTTGTTTATATAGGTGAGGCTATGTGTGTTCCTGAGGGAGATGGTTATACCCTTTCACCATGTGGGCTTTGAGAATTGAACTTTGATCAGCTGGCTGGATAGCAAGTGTCTTTACCATCTGCTCTGTCTTGTCACCCTCCAAATTTCATTCTTAATATTTGAAAGAAAACAGAATTCTTAATGTGAGTATCACTGCCTTAGTCTGTTCTGTGTTGCTAAAACAAAATACTCAACTCCAGGTAATGAAAAGAAGATACAACTATTTGGTTCATGATTCTAGTGGCATGGTGACAGTGTCTGTCAAAGGCAAGTTGGCTATATCACAACATGATAGAGAAATGGAATGTGGGAACCAGGAAGGAATAAGGAAGAAAAGTTCCAGGTAGGGGAAGTTCCCCCATCTTTTTTTTTTAATAACAACCCACTTTCTTAGAACTACTTTATGACTCCTCTCTCTTGTAATCCTATTAAACCATTCACAAGGTCCAAACCCCATGACCTAATTATCTTCCAATAAGCCCTGCCTCTTAAAGGGTCTACACTATAACACTATCACCCAGGAAGGAGTTTTCAACTTCTGAGCCTTTCAAGGATAAACTACATCAAACTGTAGCAACTACCTTTCAGTGTTCCCCAATTGAGTTTGTAGTTATACACTGTTCTGTGGTGATGATTCATAAGAAAAGAGCTTTAAGACCTATTGTTGGCTGCTACAATAGAGAGGTTCATGGTAGCCATAAAAGTAGTTGGACCCTGCTCCTAAGGTAGTGCAGATGTGGCTGCTGTGTCACATGTGTGTCAATAGGTGGCAGAGAGAAGAGAAGCTATACCTAGGCTCAGTATTCTGATCTATGAATATCTGAATGATTAGTAGCCTAATGTTAGCTGAAAAGAATAGAGCCAGAGACAACCACCACTATGACATGAGGCAGGCACTCCCAGGACAGAAGCAAATCAGAGACTAGACCACAGCCCCACAGGAGTGACCCTGAGATAGATAACCCTTGCAAGGGATCATTTAGGGTGGCTAGGGGGAAGGAGTGAGCCCAAGACTACCACCTGGACTACCACCTGATCAGCACCATGGGGCCCAGATAGGGAGCTAACCTGAGATGACCACCAGTCCTGTGTGGCACAGGACAGGGAATGACAGAGACAGACTATGTCCCAGATGATCTCTGCCTGGTGCCATAATACACAATGCATGAGAGGGACATAGTACTCCTGAGACCACCCCAGACCCTCAGAGATCCCAGGTACCACTAAGAGGAACAAGTAAGTAGTAAAGAAATGGAAGAGAAAGAATAAAAGAAGGATGTGGACACAATAAAGAGAGGTACAACTAGAAACTGGAGGGTAGTGATGAATAGCCTGATGTGAGTTGCAAGTGATGCCACTTAGAGCTATGGTCTGGTCCTGGCCTGTGCTGCTACTGGAAGCCATATCTTATCCATGACTATGCAGCATCAGGAATCTGTTACCACCAAAGGTCAGACAGATGTTGTTAGTGGCTATTTTATAAATGTTACAATTTTCTCTTAACAAGGATAGCTCCCAAATAATTGAGACAGGACTATTTTATTTACTTAACAGCTATAATGCAACATTATGAATCTATTTTAATCCTCTAAACTAATCTAGCTACCTCCCAGCAAAAGTCCCTGAGATATTTGCATTTTATGGCTTTCTCTGCTCCAGCTGTTTTCTTGTCATGTCTCCTGGACCTCATAGCTGAATTCCTATTTCCTCTCTCTCCCTTCTCCCCTGACTGGTGGTGGGCCAAGAAGAGGGCCAGTCTTTCCTTATATACAGGAGACATCAGCTCCAGTGTCTAAGAGCCCTGACAAATCTCAGCTCAAGGTATTATGTGAGCCTCATTAAGAGAAAAGTGTTGCCAAGCTTTCAAAGCACAATTCATCACTTCTTTTAAAATTTCTTTGGGCAGTTTGATTTTTTTTTTTTTTTCCAGAGTCACCTACTTCCCTAAGTCCATGTGAGCAGGGTACCATTTGCCTTCAAATTCTTCCCCAGAAAAACCTTTTCCACCTAAAAGAAATCTAACTTCATCCTCATAACTAGCTTTAAACAAAAGAAATTGTTCTCCTGTGAGACAGGACTTAGTGAGGACAAACCAGTCTGTAGGAATGAGCCAAGTGCCTGCCAGATTTTCCACAAGGAGAAGGATGTAAGGTCAAGTAGGGCCCTATTTAGGAGTACTTTCTTTTAATTCCTTAACAAGTTTAAAGGAGATGGTTCCCATTCTGGATCTCTATCATCCATGCTTACTATTGGAAAAAGCATCAAAATTTCCCCTTGTTCTCTAGCCCTCTGCACTGCTGCAGAATATGGGACTGAGGGGATCTCCTTTTCTCATCCCCTTTCTAAGGCTTAAGAAGAGGTTGTAGAAGAGGAGACAAGTCAGGATTATGATATTTAGCTGTTTCCTCCTATAATTCAAATTCAAGGCTCTCCCTTATCATCATCATCAGAGGTGGAAGAAGTCTCTACTAAAATCTACAATATACTAGGAAGGAGGTGTTTTTGATTTCTTATCAGTTTGTTTCTTACCAGTTTGTTTTTTAGCAGTTTGTTTGGACAACAGAAGACTATCTTCTTCCATAACATTTTCTGTACTACAAATAGCACCTGCTGATGAACTGGGAAGGTCTGTTATTTCAGCATGGGATAGTTCTTGTTTTATCACAAACCAGAACATAACTGCATTTTCTGGAACCTGTCCTTCATCCTCCTCATCCTTATGTTCCAGGATCCAGGTTTTCATATCCTTTCCTACCCTTTTCTATGCTGCCTCATCCAAGGTCCCTTTATAAGGTAGACAAGGGATCACAGAATGAACAAAGTGGAGAAAATCAGAGATCTGCTCTTTTTGAAAGTGAATTCGATTTTTAAGCAATAACTTATGAAGAATCTTTTTATATGTAGATCTTTTACTGGATTCAGCTTGACCCATAATAAAATTATAAAGCTATCACACTATCACTTCCTACCTATCCTTTCTTGGCATTTATCTCTGACTGAGGGGACCACAGCTCCCCAGTAAGGTCCTTTCCAGATAAAAACAATAAGAAAGGGGAATGGGGCTTACTCACATCATTGGGTTCTGAGTCCCATGTTGGGTGCCACTTACTGTCAGGGTCCAGCCTTGACACAGGATCAGAGTTCTCAACTGGAAGCAGGGATATCTGGAAGGTACATAATAAACATACACAGACTACTTTTGGGGTCCAAGCTGACAGGCAATTTTTCAAGGCTTAAAGTTTCTCTCTCTTCTCTCTCATTTTCTGTCCTCTTTTCTCTCGCTTGCTTGCTCACAAGCTGCACACACTCTGTATTCTCCTGTGCGCTCTGTTTTTCTCCTGTGCACTTTTCTTTTCTTGAACTCCCACACACCTACACACCTCTATGTGTTCCCCTTTTACTCTCATACACACACTCTTCACACACATCTCACACACACCACATGCACACTCCTTTCACTCACACATACATTCTCCATACACACCTCACATTCTCTCTTCACTCACCATTCGTGTTCTCTCTTCACTCACTCTCCACACTTGCTCTCTCACTTGCTCTTCCCATGCTCACTACTTGCTCTCTTGCCTTTCTCTTGCCCCTGTCTTTTATTGATAACTCTAAAAGCAGGTTAAAAAAAAAAAGACATTGTATAATCATTGTCAAATCAAATTATAAAAAAATAACCACATACCATTGTAGGGTTATAGGAGTCTTGTGTCTACTCCACCACAGGGCTCAGGGCACTTGGGGAGGTAGGATGTGGGAGTTTTGACTCTGCTTACCCCACCCAGGCACAGGGTGGGTGTTGGGCTAAGGGAAGCCACAGGACCCCACTCCCAGGGTAGGGAGCACAGTCTAAGGTCCCCAGGAACTGCCAGAGCTGGTTCAGGGGTCCCCAGGCCTGCAAGGAGGCTAAGACTATCTGGTTCTCAGGCTCTTGAGAACCCCAGGCACTGCTGGATGTCACTGAAGAGCTAAGAATGGAGTGGGAGCCCATGGGCTGGATGAAGGTGAAAAGAAGGGAGAGTTCTGGCTGGGTCCCATGGAGACGAGAATCCTTGGCTTGTCTGTGGGTAGCTGGCTTGGTTACCATGGCTGGGAGCACTGAAAGACCTTCTATGGGAGATAAGGTGGCTGGCTCTTTAGGCAAAAGCCTTTTCCATTGCTCCTGGGGGATCTTGATGAAAAGAGACAGTCCATGGTTTTAAGACATTTATTGTCATGGTTGAGAGTGGTGATGAGTAAAACCATACCCCTCTTCTCAGACCTGAGGTTAAATACCTTTTGCAGGGAGGATTGTCTGGAAAGGGGAGTTTATTGGCTAAGCCTCCATGTCTTTAAGTGCCTCATTAAAATGGAGATCTGTTGTAGGGTAGTGGTCTGTTCAGGCAACCTGGACCCAGTTGAGTAATAGGTCTGAACCCTGGTGACCCAGTTGGCAATATTTCTCCCTGCAAGGGAAAGAATGTGCCGGCCCTCTTGACCAGCAAGAAAGGGCACGACCACGGGTCTTCCTTAAGCAGTTTATTCAGGACCTTTTTTGCATGCTTACTTCTTCTAATTAGCTAGCTTCTTGATGTTACATGCTAGTTCTCCTCCTCTACTTCTCCTCCTTCTCTGGCGGCGCCTCTGGGATATGCCCATGGACCTAAATATATTGTGCCCGCCAACCCCTGCAGGCCATGTGGGAACAGCAGATAGGTCACACAATTCGGAAGCAGCCAGAGACAGCAAGTGTAGCCAATTCAGGACTTGATCTCAAGAGAGCACTCACTTTCGGGATAGCGGAAGGCGGGAACCAGCGCCATCTCAAGGCGTGGCACACCGCAGCTCTCTACAAGAAGGTGTTCAACCATGGCTCCTGGGTCCTTGGCTCCTGTTTCAGTCACAACCTCTCACAACTGCCCTCGCAGGAGAAGTGTGCTCTGTCACATAGACAATGCCCCAAGCTCCCAGCATTCTAGCTGGACCCTACCCCCAGTCATCTCACCACAGTCAGGCATGGCTCACCCTACAGACAGATAGCCACCCCTCACACAATATAAGGGGCAGTTTGTCCCCTCCCCTCTCTCTTGCCCTTTTCCTTGTTCTCTTGCTCTTTGTTCTCTCTCTTGCCTTCTTCCTCTCTTGCTCTATGTCCTCTCTCTTGCTTTTCTCTCTCACTCTCTTGCTTTCTTCCTCTCCTTTCTCTTTCCCTCCTTCTCTTCTCCTCTCCTTCCCGTCCTTTCTTTCTCTCTACATGGCTAGCCTATTTTCTCTTTCCTATAATAAAATATCTCACGATTACGCATTGCCTCCTTTTAACTAACTAATGCACCGTGCAGTCACAGGCCTCAGCAGCAGAGAACCTCAGCCATCAGCAGCAGAGAAAGACCAGACCCACAATCTGTCTTGAGGCTATGAGACCTGGGGTCAGGTCCTCTATCTGTGGAGGGGCTTGGGGTGTTATCCTTATATGACTGATAGTCACAAACCTATGCCAGGAGCCTGGTGTCCAGGAGTGTGGCAAAACATCTATGGTTCCTTAAAGGTTATCCCCTGCAGGGTCACTAGAGTTTCAAGTCTGTGCTGAGCAGGGACCAGGCTGCCTATCACAGACCTACATCCCACAAATAATTAAGAATTACAATTTTTCTCCAAAGTTTCAAACTTTCCCTATTCCCAAGCCTGTAGCCAAAATAATAATAATTGCAAACTTATCATTATTTAAACTTTAACTTTTGACTTACTATACTTCAGAGCTCAGAGGTCTGAGACCAGCTACTTGCATTTTCCTATGAAGCTCTAATGATAAATGACATGGGCAAAGCTGCCAGGCAATGGCCAGAAGAATCAAATTGAACCTTAACTCAATAGTTCTGCTAGCTTTCTGCCTCTGCACATTGCACATAATAATTCTCTTAAGAGTCCGAGTGTTTTGACTTAGTTTTACTAGTATAAGATTTTATATATTCTATACTTGCTTATCCAGGAATCACTCTCAAATGTAGTGTAAACCTTATTTCATAATTTTAATAATTTTTTTCATTTCTTGGGGTCCCAGTGTTAGCTCTAATTCATTTTCTAATAATTTCATCAAACTTTCTTTGCAAGTCAGGCATTAATCTTGAACTGCCATTGTGCAGTTATTACATTGTTTCCAAGATGAGAACACACAGCATGCACCTGAGCCATTAGGACTATGCTGTGCTGAGCCCTATGCCTCAAATTTTAATTGTTTAAGAATCATTACATCAAGGAACATCTAGTTTCACAGAATTTACCAAAGCAAAAGGAGAAAGAAGTGAGAAAGTCAGATATAATAGAATAATTATGCACACCAAGGCCAACTGAAAAGCAGTCACACACAAATGAACTCTATACAGTCATTGTCCAGGGCTAAGGTTAGGAGAAATGGGAACAACTATTGTTACAAAGAACTGCTGCAAGTTATTGAGATGACTCCATCCCGGCCTATTGTAGGCAGTCCTTTATTTCAGATGATGGGTACCCTGCAGGGATGTATCTCCTGCCTTTCAGGGTCCCAGACACCAACCTTTCCTACAAGGAGCTGCTGTGGGCTTCCGAGATGGCTCCATCCTGGCCTGCTGCATGCAGTCCCTGTTATTGTATGCTGTCCTCAGCATTTAAGATTTTATTTTTTATTTATATGAGTACACTGTAGCTGTTTGTAGACATACCAGAAAAGGACATCAACTCCCTTTACAGATGACTGTGAGCCACCATGTGGTTGCTGGGAATCAGTCAGTGTTCTTAACCACTGAGTCATCTCTCTAGCCCCAGTTGATCAGTTCTTTACTGACCAATCAGGGAACAGTATTTACAAAGCATTGAGACAGGAGATTCTCAGAATAAGGATGAAAACCAGATATGGTGGTACAGAAATTAGTATTTGAATAATGCAAGGATAATCTTTACCCTGGGCACAATAACATTGTTCCTACAAGATATTTCTGTCTGGGCTGCCACCTGGGAACATATTAAGGTCTGAGGGCTGTTCTGAACTGGCCCATCCCTCACCTAGGCATTGTTGGCAAGATTGTGTGAGAACAGGAAAACTGACCCGATCCTTAGCCAGTTGAAATACTGGAGAGGATGGGCTGGCACATTGTGGGAGTTGCTGGTAAGCCAGCCTGAGGATATGAGCATGGGAGGGCTGACCCTACCACTAGTCTTTCCATGGCGTGGCAGTGTAGATGAGGAAGAGATACCCTTCTCTTCTTTGCCCCTCATCACCTATGGCAGGCAGGAAAGCTGGCCATGAGGTCACAAGAGCACAAGAGCTGTCCTTGCCCCTCACCAGCTGCAGCACTCCAGAAAGTAGGCCTGGTACCTCATCTTGCCAGCAAGTAGAGATGGTACAGCGTGTGTGTGGGGGAGGTTGAGTATGAGGCAGCCCCACCTCTTGTCTTCTGTGTAGTGACATAGAAAAGGGAGAAACATTTTGCTGCCCTCTCTCATCTCTTGTGACCTGTGGCAGGCAAGAGAGCTGGTCCTGGGATCATGAGAATGGGAGAATTGTCCATGTCCTGCACTGGCAAAAACACTAGGGAGAGTGATCCCTCTACTTCACCTTGGCAGCATGGTAGAGCTGGCCCTAGTACAGGGGTTGCAGTGGAGCCAGCCTGAGGGCTTGAGAGCAGGAGTGCCAGTGGCCTAGCCAGATCAGATACCTCTCAGGACCAGATCAAGGGATTTGAATTGGCCCACCCCAATCACTACTCCATCAGTGAAATACTGGAGTGCATGAAGTGGCTGGTCCTACAGAACCAAAGCTATAGGATCTTCAAGATACAGGATAACAGATATCTGAGAGGAGTCCCAGTATTGATAAACTTGAGTTCTAGTATTGATAAACTTGCCAAAACCCGAGGCCTTTTATAAGACCAATGAATCATTGCAATTAACATTTGGAATCAAAGGAATATGGTCACAAGGGTATATGGTGGAACACACTGTGACAACCTACAGCATCCACTATGAGAGTTATTTTTTCTCTTTTGGGGGAGAGGTTGCAAGGGTGGAGAGTGAGTACAAGGGGGAGAGAGAGATGAGTGGGATGGGATTGGGATTCAGAATGTGAAATTCACAAAGAACTAATAAAAAGTTTTAAAAGAGTAGTTGAGATGTGAACATAGTCCTGAGAGGTCTGATTCTATTCATTTTACTCAATAGTCTGAAGAAATAGGAGCCTCATATTGGAAGGGAGAGAAACTAAAAACTAAAGCCTCATTTAGAAGGAATTATGTTCTACGGAACTGAAAAGCACAGGAGTCTTTGAAATCTCTTCTTAACGTCAATATCCAAACAGTGATTTTTCAGTCTACCAGAGGGAAAGATCATTTTGCACCTTGCACAATAAAAGGAGTTGTTGGGAGAAACCTATTTCTAGTAAGCAGTCTTAAC
>JADRCC010576278.1:0-12976 GCA_019843855.1 Hylomyscus alleni
GAGTTAATTACTTTTTCCACAACACTTGCCAAAGATACCACTCGATAGTCTCATTGTGTCCCTTTGACCTGTATCAGGCAACATTTCTTCATGTAGCAAATGTGTTTACCTTGGTAAATAATTTCAATTAAACTGGGACTAAGGCTAAAAAATATTGTTCAACAGTGAAAAACAATTGCTCAAGTTTTTTTTTTTTCCCCCACCCCTTCCCTTTCTGTGGCTTACAGTGCTGTCTAATACTGGAAGAAAAACTCAGACATGATCTATGGAGCTTGACGCATATTGCTTTTTGAAGTAGTTTGACATGAATGTATTTGTGCAACAGAACTCATTTGTTTTAAGAGATGTCAGCCTTAGACTTTACCTAGAAAAATCCTTTAGAATTCTAGATATTCATCGTCCCAGAGTTTGCATTTGGTTTTGGAACTTAGTAGAAAAAGATATGAATCCACGTCAACGAAGAAAACCCTTCTTGAAAAATCAGCTCAGTAGACAGTGTCATCGCAGTGAAAACAATAACAATAAAGATGATACCGTCTCCTTAGAAGGCAGATTGAGCATTTCCAGGCTCCCATTGTGTGGGACACCAGTGGCTGCACCGCATTGCCACCCTGTGAATTTGCATTGCTCCCCCATGGCTCATTTCCCAGGGTGTCTTTTTTTTTTTTTTTTAAATGCCCTAAAAGCAACCCGCACACACTTGGAGAACACAGTGCCCTATTTTCAAGCCTTGACATTAATTCTTCATCTTAGACAGCTATGCAACTGGGAAACTTCCTCTCCTGCGCTTCGAGATTGAGCTTCATCTTTGTCTACCACATGCCTATCTCCTTCTAGGGCTTTCTAAGCATAGATTTTGACTACAGTGTGCATGGGATATTTTTTCTAGGGCTCAGCTTTGTTTTGGAGAAGCCACTTCTGAGCAGCTATTGCCTCCAACCACTTCTGAACCACTCCACAGAGAAAAGAGCATGCCACTGCCTAGCAAGGAGCCGTCCCTGCGCTGTGCGAATGCCCTGTTGAAGCCCCTCTTACAGAGTATTTGAAGTTCCTGAGAGTTACCACTTTATAAAAATAAATGTGACTGTCTTAGTTACTTTTCTATTGCTGTGATAAAACACCATGACCAAGGCAACTTATAAAGAAAGAGTTTATGGGGGCTTGCTTACAGCTCTAGAGGGTTACAGATTATGTCCATCATGATGAGGAGCCCAGCGATAGACAGGCAGATCTGACACTGCAGCAGTAGTTGAATCAAAGTCTATCCCCAATGGCACACCCTTCCCACAAGGCCATGCCTCCAAATGCCTTCCCAAACAGTTCCATGAACTGCAGATCAAGCATTACAATCTCTGAACCTGTGGGTGGGTGGGAGGGGAGGGCAGTTTTATTCAAGTCATCTTGGTGACATAAATGGGTAACTAAAAAATGACAGATTGGTTCCTATGAAGTTTTTGAGGGGAACTCTGTTTCAGGTCTCTTTTCTGGCTTCTGGTGGTGGCCGAGAATCTTTGGTATCTATTTTCCTAAGGCAATATGGGTCAGTTCGCTGTCCATTACTGTGGTCATTGGGGGTTCAGTCCATGGCCACCTACCACGTGGAGGGAAAAGGGGTGGAATAAGGTTACATCAGCAGAGAAGCAAAAGGAAAAGAAATGTGTGTGTGTGTGTGTGTGTGTGTGTGTGTGTGTGTGTGTGTGTGTGTTTCGGGGATGGGTGATATTTCTTTTGATAGCAAACCCCCAGTGACTTAATTTATTCTTCCTACCACGCAACCGTGCCATATTCTGGGGAGCAAGCCTAAACACAAGCCTTTGGGCAACATTCAAGAGCTAAACACATTGTACAATATAACTCCAATCCGTGTCACTTCTTTTGCAGAGGAATTATTGTCCCCCGTGTCTTGTCTATGGCTCATACCTCTTTATGTATCAGGACAGCAGTCACAGTGGGTTAGACTGCTCTCAGAACAGTATGACATCATTCAACTTGACTCCATTTGCAAAGACCCTATTTCCAACTAAGGCACATTCTTAGCTATGGGACATCAGTGCTTCAATAAATTTTGGAGGGTGGTGAGAAACAATTCAATTCAGCATTTTTCACACTGTCTCTTTTCCACTTCACTGTGCACTGAGGATAGTTCTGTGTCTGCTGTCTTTAGCCCAGCATTAGAGACATTACAGTGCTCAGTACACGACTGATCATGAAGTAAACTCTGCATGTTCATAAAGACTAGGTCATAGTTTGTTGGCAGTGAATAGAAAGGCACTTAACTCAGTTATCCTGTGGAAACGGAATGGGTAGAAACAATGCAATTTCACTTTGTAAAACTTGTTTCAATATTTCAGTAAAGCTGGTAGGTAGGAATGTCCAAGGAAAAGATTCACAGGCTTAAAAAAAAATGCTGTCAAATTTCTTTGCAGTCAACTCAGAATTTATATTTAATAGTACCAGAGAGAGGCTCAGCAAAACTCTTCTTGGAGCATCCCATATGGCACTGCAGGGTCAACTTGAAGGGGCAGGATCCTCGGGTGGGCGGTCCTTCTGCAGTCCTGAGCAGATGGGGGCACATTAGCTCTCAGGGTTACCATCACTGTCCTCATTAATTAATCACAGCAGCGGGTCTGGCCCTCCGTGCCCTCTCTCTTCTCTTCCTTGCCTCCTTGATCTTCCCAGGCTTTTGCTTTAATACCACATACTCCAGGAGTCGCCAGCCTCCCTGCTTTTCTGTCTAAGGGGGAGAGGAGTAGCGTCTCACAGCAGAGGAACACCATTACTGGCCCTTAATAAAGTGGATATTAGAGTAATTTGGAAAATCCTCTCAGCAAAAATGCCTGGCTTGTAAAACTATTGTTTTACTGCATAATCCTATTTGGCATGTCAGGCCCTAGTGTCAGCCTCCTGCTTTTTCTGCAACTTGGACTTTTAATCTCCTCCTAAGCAGACAGACACCTTGGGCCTACTCACACAAAACAAACAGGAGAAGCTGATTAAGGATTGGGGGGCCACTTCCAATTTGCTGAGTAATTACAAGTTACTTAGTGACAGACGCCAAAGAGGGACTGGACTGGGTAAGGAGACAGTGGGAGAGATGGGAGGGGCGGGGGGTGATTTCAGGAGCAGTTCCTAGCCCACCAAAAGACCCATAAGGTGGGAGAAGACTTAGGCAAGTGCTCCAAAGGAGTATTTTGTCATCAGCATCGAGTCATGGACACATTCTAGTGCCACCTTGAGTCATTATTATTTTAATTTTACTCTGAAAATGTTCCCACATTTTCAGATGGACAATCGTTCTCTAAGAGATTTAGTTTGGGGTAAGCTTGTAAGCACTCTCAGAAATTTCTTTTTTTTTTAAATTAGTGATTTTTTTAAAATGCTCATTTATTTTATGTATATGAGTACACTGTAGCTGTCTTCAGACACACCAGAAGAGGGCCTCAGATCTCATTACGGGTGGTTGTGAGCCACCATGTGGTTGCTGGGAATTGAACTCAGGACCTCTCGAAGAGCACTCTGCTCTTAACCACTGAGCCATCTCTCCAGCCCCAACTCTCAGAAACCTTTATCTAGTGGTTTTGTTTTCTGTGTTTAAAAGACCCATGGTTTTTACTGCGGAACCTGGAGGACAGAGGAGGGAGAACCAGACCCTTCTGGGAAGCTGTAGGCGGTGCTCAGGATGGGATTCCCCACAACTCATTTGTATTTGTGTGGTGTGTGTGTGTGTGTGTGTGTGTGTGTGTGTGTGTATTTATATGTGAATGTCTTTGTTGTATGTCTGAGTGTGTATGTATATGAGTATTAGAATATATGTATGTATGTGAGAGTATGTTTGAGTATGTATGTATGTATGTATGTATGTGTGTGAGTCTATGTGAGTGTGTGTATGTCAATGTGTGTGTAAGAGTGTGTGTGAGCTCCGTACATGTATTGGTAACCATGAAGGTCAGAAGAGAGTGTCAGGTCCCCTGAAGCTGGAGTTACAGGGAGTTGTCAGCTACCGAATGTTGGTGCTAGGAATTGAACTCATGTCCTCTGAAAGAGCAGCAACCACTCCTAACCACTGAGCCATTCCTTCTGTCCTGTACCTGTAATCCCTCAAAGTACAGCACATTGGTATGCAGAGTACTTTTTGCATACCAGAATAGAAGAAGCTAGGAGAGTCTTAGACACAAACATATTTCCTGGGTCTCCGCCTTCTAGTTTCTAGTTCTTTATCCACACTAAGTTGGTCATAGAAACTAGAATCTCTCTCCCCAAAGCAAGTCATAAAACCTGGAAAGGTTACTCTCTGAGCTCTGTCACTCCAGAGGCCCTGAGTTGTCCTGCCTCATACACAGGGTGTAGGAATGTCTTACAGAGACCAAGAAAAGGGTATGAATAGCGGGCCCTTGAAGGGAGTCTCCACCTCCCCAGTTTATTACCAATAGGGCATATTTCTGTCCAATCATGTTTCTCTACAACCATCCAAGTGTTTCATCAGACTTAGCATGAGAATGTAGCTTTCCCTGGACCTTTCAGTCTTGATTTTTGGAGACTCTCAGGTCACATAAAACTTCAAGAACATTTGTTCAGCTCTTCGGTTGTTAATCTGTCTTGTTAGACAGGTGCCAGCTTTGACCTTTGCAATAGGCGGGAAGGAATCATTAGTTTTCTCTCCAGTGCTCTGACAGTGGTTCTGTCCTTGGCTGCACGTTAGACCCACCTGGGGAGATTTGCAAAGATACACACATGTAAGAGTGCGAGAGTTCATTAGTATTTAAACCCTAGCTTCGGGGCTAGTATTGAGGGGCTGAATTCTGGGAGGATTTCTTTTGTATACCTGTAATCACGTTCAGGTTACAGCTCTTGCTCCCTGGGTTCTCAGGGTTGGTGCCAGCTGGTTTTTTATATACTCTTTGGACTTCATTCTCTCTGCCTCCCCCCTCAGATTGGCCATAGTATCAGATAGATGAGCACATGCAAGGCCTGCAGTGCCATCCTGCCCAGTGTCAAACGATCCTGAGCAAGTATGGGCATTTCATCTAGGTCATGCCATGGATGACACGTGACTTGTTATAGCAGTGGTGCTGGTGCCCAGCTAGAACATTTTCCTTTACATCCTGAATGCAAATATCTACTGCCCATGTGGTATTTGCTCACCAAATGTTTTCATTTTACCTGGAAGTGAGGGAATAAACAATAAAAGTATTAATCTTATTTCTTGAAACCCTATAATTCCCTTGTTCAGATTCCTAAGTATTTGTGGAACAGGCCCACTTGGGTGTATTTGGTTGGTGAGGCCCATGAGAGCCTGGAGTCCTGGCAACTGAGATTTAAGATTATTTATGTGTGAATGCATCAGGAGCCAAGGAGAAGGAATTACCTAGCAGAGGGATCCAGAGACTAAAGAGTGGGTAGATATTCAGAAGCATTGGCTTGTCCCTCCTCCTTTCATTTACTGGTTCAAGAACCACTGATTGTATGCCTTCGAGTTGGATGAGTTGGGTGGTAACTAGCTCACTGTGGGGATGCCTCAAATATTTGTAGAATGAGTAAAAAATGATTTGTGAAATAAGCTTATTGTTAATTGCTTTGACTGACATGTTATCTCCTAATCTTTGTCAGGTTGCTCTAAGGCAACAGTGGATCAGGGACTCCTGTCCTTGTCTCTCCAGGTAACCTATTCCTCCAGGCTGTATACTGGAATGACTTCATTTCTGTCTCATCCCTGGGTCCAAGACTAGATTGTTCTGTGGCTTTTCAGTCATAATACTCAAAAGTATAATCACTTCACAGTTTTCTACTTCCTAGGAAAAACTGGGCTTCACTTCAAAGTTGTTTATAAGTGATTCATACTCTACTTTTATATTTCTGTCTTAATTTTCTGTTCATGTTTCTATTGCTCTTGCTTGCTCTCTGTTCTTTCTCCATTTCCTCCAGCTATTTTCCTTAGGACTAAGAATGAGACCTAGTAACAACAAACCCTTTCTTTTAGAAAAGAACTTACAGAAGAAAGACTATACATACATCCATACATCCATACTTACATACAAACATGCACTCACATATGTGTATGTGTATATATATATATATATATATATAAATATTTATGACACTCTTTGTATATACGTATACACATATATGCAAACATATAAACATACGTATACACGTATGTGTACATGCATATATATAAATATATATGATACTCTTTTCTTTGGGAGTGTGTGTACTGTATGTGTAGTTGCACATGTATGTGTTTGTACACATGTTGATGTCTGTATACAGAGTTCACAGGTCAACATTAGTGTCTTTCTCTACCCTTCTGCACTTTATCTTTTGAGGCAGGGCCTGTCACAGGCCCAGAGTTCACCTATTATCTAGGCTGATTAGCCAGTGAGCCTTAGTGACTCACTTTTGCTGCCCCTTGGAGTTAAAGATGTGAACTGCAGTGCCTAGATTTATGTAGGAGATGGGGATCAATATTTAGGCTCATGCTTGGCTGGCAGGCCAACTCCCCTTTAGTTAATTATATGGTGTGAATTTCCTGAGCTTATAAAAGGAAACCACTGAAGGAACTCTGCTGCTTTTAGGGTATGGCTTAGTCTTGTGGTCCCAGTATTAACCACTGGACAGTAGATGCTGGATAAATGTTTCCTTTAATAACTAGAAAAAATAGCAAGGGGTCTTAAAAACTGAAGAAAATTAGGGCAGGTTAGAGGTAGAGGGTTTGCCAAGCATGTGCAAGGCCTGGGTTCAACCCCAAAATGAAGAAAAGAAAAAAAAGAAAGAAAGAAAAAAGAAAAAGGAAATAAAAAAAGAAAACAAAAGAAATGGAAATCAAGTTTTAGGGTCTCTGTGGGTTATTTCTCATTTCTGCCTTTTTTTTTCTATAAGCACTGGCAATTGTAAATTGACTGCATTCAATTTTAAATTTACTAATTAACAGGCAATTTATTTTTCATGAAAAAAATCATTGTTTGACTAGCTATCAAATTGATTTCTTCAATTAATTTTAAACTTTTGACTTATTTTTATCTTACAAGCTTGGTCTAGACGTCATAATTATTCAAATAAATTACCCATGTAAAACTACTGAAAAGTTAAACAGCAAAGCAGAATCAAACAACAGCAGCAGTAAAATCTGAACCTGGGAGTCCTTTTCTAGAGAGGAGACTTTCTGAGATGCGAGAGATGTCTCCTTGTCCTAGTCAGGGTTACTGTTGATTTGGCTTACACTGCCTGATCACAAGCCATCATTAGGGGGTCAGAACAGGAACTCATAACAGGACAGGAACCTGAAGGCAGGAGCTGATACAAATCTATGGACAGGTGCTGCTTCCTGACTTGAGTCCCCTTGCTTGCTCAGCCCGATTTTTTATGGACCACCACCCCAGAATGGTTCTACCCACAATGGGCTGGGACCTCCCCCATCAATCACTAGTTAAGAAAATGCCCAACAGTCCTGCCTCCAGCCTGACCTTCTAGAAACATTTTCTTAATTGAGGTTCCCTTCTCTCAGATGAACTTAGCTGTGTCGTGGAGTTGACAAGGAGTCAGTTGTCCTGGCTAGTTTTTATCTGAACTGTATATACACACACATCATTTTTCAAGTAGAATGTTTCTTTTCTCTTTTATCCCCAAGACAACATCACGATATAAAACATAAATAACTTTAAAAGTCCCACAGTCTTTACAAATGCAGACGCATTAAAAGGCCTCTTTAAAAATTCAGACTCTCTTTAAAAATTTCAAAGTCTCTCAATTGCGAGCTACTGTAAAATCAAATTCAATTGAATACTTTCTTATTTAGGGAAGAATGAGGACACAATCAGATCAAAGCAAAACCAAACTCCAACAATGTAAATAATTCAATGTCCAGTATCTGGGATCCACTCACAATCTTCTGGGCTCTTTCAAGGGTCCTGGGTCACTTCTCTGGCTCTGCACTCTGGAGCATACACAGCTTGTCTTCTAAGATCAGGCTGGTTCCACTTCACCACTGATGCTGTCTTTGGTGGTCATCTCATAGTACTGGCGTCTCCAAAATTCTGGGATCTTCTCTATAACTGGGCTGCACTTTCACTAGAAGCCCCTCCTGGGCCCTATTCATGGTGCAAAGCCTCAAATTTCTCCATGACCTCTTTAATCCTGGGACTTAGCTGCCACTCCAGCTGCACTTTTACCAGTGGCCTCTCCTGGCCTCTCAGAGTGATAAGCCTCAGATGTTACTACTTCATGCCTTCAAAACCAGTACCACCTGGGTAAGTCTGGCCACCATCACAAGGTTGGCCATCTAGAACATGACTTGCAAGTGCTAATTATAAGGAAACACTTCCCAGAAGATGTCACCTCAATGATGCTGCTCTCTTCTTAATCGCTGCTGATTTCTCAGCTCCAGCTAACCAGCATCAATTATCTCAGGAAAGCAAAAGTGTCACTTCTAAGCCGGGCGGTGGTGGCGCACGCCTTTAATCCCAGCACTTGGGAGGCAGAGGCAGGCAGATTTCTGAGTTCGAGTCCAGCCTGGTCTACAGAGTGAGCTCCAGGACAGCCAGGGCTACACAGAGAAACCCTGTCTCAAAAAGCCAAAAAAGAACAAAAACAAAAACAAAAGTTTCACTTCCGTGGTTCTGGTATTTTGTTAATTTTAGTTGATTCTTCAGCCTCAGCTAACTAGAACCAAAGATTCTTAACTGACAATAGCAAATGGCCCTGATAGAGTCATTAAGGGACCCTCAACTTCCCTCTGAAGCTTCCTAAGCCAGGCCTCCATCATCTGCCTTACTCTCAACATTCTTACCTTCCAAACTCCCACAGAATAGCTTACAAGGTTTGAACACTCAGTGGCTTTTCTCACCCAAAATTCCAAAGTCCTTCCATAGTCCTCCACAAAACATCATCGTCAGGTCTGTGTCAGCAATGCCTTACTCTTGATACCAATTTCTGTCTTAGATAGGGTTACTATTGTTAGGATGAAGTGCCACAGCCAAAGCAACTTGGGGAAGGAAGGGTTTATTGGGCTTGCACTTCCACAGCACTTCATCATCGAAGGAAGTCAGGACAGGAACTCAAGCAGAATGGGAACATGGAGGCAGGAGCTGATGCAGAGGCCGTGGGGAAATGGTGTTTACTGGCTTGCTTCCATGGCTTGGTCAACCTACTTTCTTTTAGAACCTAAGAACCAGCCCAGGGGTGGCACCACCCACAATGGGCCATACTAATTGCTAATTAAGAAAAATACTATACAGGCTTGGTCTGATCTTCTGGGGACATCTCTTTATTAAAGTTTCCTCCTCTCAGATGACTTTATATTATCTTAAGTTGACACAAAACTAGCCAACAAACCCATCTATAGTTTAACCTCTTTTTCTACTCAAGATGCCTTGGGCAGTTTTCTTCTGTGAGTTGTCCTTTGAAGGCTGACGGCCATGTTCTTAGCTGTGATTTCTTTTCCCCACACTTGCTCATGGTTATCTCGCTGCTCTTCCACCATCAGAAAGGTGTTAGCCACTGGAGATGTCCTGCTTTGTCTTTGTTTTCCCAACCACCCCATCCTTTCTCACATCTAAGAACTGCCTGGGTTTCTATTTGATGCTAAGTCTATCTTTTAGGTTTTTCCTTCTTTCTTTCCTAGGTGTTTGTTGATATATTTGTTGGTCAAAATTGATTACCCAGTGAAAATGTCAGCACCTGCAGGCTTCTTCGAAGCCGTTACCACACTTCCTAAGAACAGGTGGCTGATTTCCATGCTTATAATGTCAGTTTTGGTGGAAGAGCCCTGACCTTCACCTGTCCCGTGAAAATGAAATCCTGTCTCATAGTCTCTCTGTTTTCTGCTGGTTTTTGAAACCAGAATGTACATATTAGAAAGCTATGTTTTTCCAGTCTTTTTTTTTTCCTTTCCTGATTCACAGTGATAACTTTTTACAATATAGACCACTATTTTTAGCTAAGAGATGCTAAGTTATGTATTTTCAATCATCTAGTAACAAGTTGCTTACAGCTTCCCTGCCCTAATGTGGTAAGTTGACTCTTACTGCTCAGTCTGGTACGGAGGGTAGAAGCTGTTTATAAGTAGTTAAAAAGGATTCAGGAGATAAAGGGAGCCAGTCATGTGTAGGGGTAGGAGAAGCTCCAAGGCTTGCAGTTGCCTTTACCTGAGAGAACTATGACAAGTCTTAAAGCACATGTGGCCTCTTCTGAAAGCCAATTAGGAATAACCAAGCCTCAAATTAGCAAGGTTTCTCTGGTTTGAGTGTCTCTCCTCGTCCATTCCACAACTCAGAGAAGAATCGAGTGTATTCTTGATCATTTGCCGAGGCAGAAGCAAGCCATCACGTCTCTACTCTCAAGCCTCAAAATGTTTGAAACAAATTACATTTGAAAATGGGTATCTGTGTTGACTGTGAAAACCAGAAAATAAGTAAGAATCCATCTGTCACGGAGAACATTGGCCTCGGGCACCTTCATCCACCACGGCAGCCCCTGGCTAGTCCTGTCCACTCTGCTGCCCTCGTGGAACGCTGGCCACGGGCTCTAACTGGCCTGATTTACTGCAGGATGACACAGAGTTAAGAGACAAGCAATGGCCCTCAATACTAAGCTCTTGTTCCAAAAGTGAAATTGCCTTCAAGGATGTCAGATCATTCCTCCTCCAACCACTACCTCGTTCCCTGGCAGTCCTTGAGGGGAGTTCGCCATAATTAAAAGACAGTCATACTGGTGACTACCAAACACTAGGATTGACCCAGGAGCTGTCAGCCACATCTAGATCCCAAGGGGTGACTGCTGAGCACTTGTTTCTAAGCTAGCCAGCCTCTCTCCTTACCTCCCTCAGTGTCTCAAGTTCAGTGGATTTTCAACATCGAGGAAAAGCCTAGTGTGTCCAAGCAAAGACATACCAATGTGTTTATCTGAAAGCTGTCTTTTCTGTGGGGGGGGGCAATGATCGATCAAATTTAGGGCCTTACACACACTAGGTAAACGTTCTACTGCTGAACCTCTCTCTTACACCAGAAACTTGCCTTTTTCTAGGTAACAGTCCCTTTAGATTATGTTACAAGGAACATTGACTGCAGAAACTAGAATCAGCCTTAGGGGGGAAGGGACAATAAATAGGACAGTTGAGCAAGGTGGTGGGAAGGAAGGGTCCCTTGCCAGCCAGGATGGACCGGCACACAAACTTACACTCGGGGTTTGAAAAGACTTGAAGTTGGGCAAATAAGGACACAGAACCTTCTGGACTCACAGCCAGAGGGTTTGCATATTCTCTAAGATTCTGCACTTGTGACGATCTCTTTATGGGGAGAGCCATTTCACAGTGTTCCTTTTAATGAACTTTCTTCAGTGATTTATGATAATTTAGAGACTCGCTTCTAGAATGGCGTGCTTTGCAGAGTAAAGACGATGGTGAAAAGTAGTGTGTCCACATCTGTTGACAATTAAAGGTTGCCGGAAAAGGCTTGTCATAAATTATTAATGAGGAATTCACAGAACTCTGCTTCCAGACTCCCTCCAGCTCCTCCTTTTAGGGCTGGAACGACATGACTGTGGAGGAAGCTGTGGGCTGAGCACTTCTGTGTATGCTTGAGGCCCTGGGTCCAAATCCCAGCAAAGCATTAATAAACCCAAACCAACACATACCTGTGCATACACAAAGAGAAGGAGAAGTCCTTTAATACTCAGGGTGCTAACCTCAAATCAGGACCACCTCATTTCTTGATTCAACATTTAATCAGAGTTTTTCTATAGAGGGCACACAATAGAATTATGAAAAATTAAACATTCAGGCTTGCCTTTTAACACCACATCTGGTTTTGAGGTCATCAAGCAAAACAAGATAAACCCTTGCCAGAAACCCAGGAAATTAAATGGAAATCGGAAGCCTGGATCAGGTGGGACTCTCCAGCAGGCCAGTCTTTCCAAGTGCCCCAGAGCAAAGAATGGCCATGACAGCTAGCCGTGGCTCAGATAACAAACCAAAGAGAGAGAGAAAGAGAGAGAGAGAAAGGCTTTTATTTGAATTGTCAGCCTTAGCCTTGAGATACAGTGCAAATGGTTTTAACAGCCAAATCACATCTTTGTGAACAATGTCACAAAGATAGAAAAGGAGCATTATATTTTTTTATCTCACAGATGTCCTGAATAAAGTACACTTGGTTCCAATTTCATCCTGATAGCACATCACGGATCAGGGTGACAGCCTTCCCAGCAGAAGCCCTGATCCTGGGCTAAGCTTAGTTTTTGTTTTTTTCCTCTCTGAGTGAAGAAGCTCTGATGTTTTCACTAGCACACACCCAGGGCCGACACATTACAGTTATTCGCCATTCTAAGAGCCTTCTTGGCTTGATGGATTTCTTGGTTATCAGAATGTCCTGGCCTCTAGAGAATGCAGATGGGTCTTCTGGGATCCCATCTAACCTAACACACCATGATGACACCCACCATCTGCCACAACATATGCTTAGAAGACACAATTTACAAACAATACACACCAAAACTCAGGTTTCCTGGCACACATGTTCCCCAGCGTAAAACTTTCCCTGCATTCCCAAAGGTACCAGGAAGCAAAACAGTGATGACCTTGTGTGGGTCTCTGGGATGGGGAGGACTTCAGACACTGAAAACTCTATTTAGCGATAACCCTGCAGCTCAGATAAAGACCCATGCAAGCCTGAGCTCTTCCTGTTTGGCTTAAGGCTTTACCTTACCTAAGGCTGACAGGAAAGATAGAAGCAAGTCAGAGGTTAGGGACAATGTCCATAAACAGAGATCAGTCACCAGACAAGCACAGAACAAAACCCTAAATCCAAGCACAGTCTCTGTGGAGTGACTCTTCTCAGGAGTGTGAGTCAGTAGCTTGTGGACCCTGAGGAGATCAAGCATAGTCAGAGGAGTAGGAGGAGAAAGGGGAGAAGGAGGAGGAAGAGGAGGAGGAGGAAGAAGAGGAGGAGGAGGAGGAGGAGGAGGAGGAGGAGGAGGAGGAGGAGGAGGA
>JADRCC010576282.1:0-24653 GCA_019843855.1 Hylomyscus alleni
GGGAGTGGGGCAAGAGAACAAGATCTTAGTATCTTATTCACAGATATAGCACCAAGTACTTGTCTCAAAGATAATACTCAACCTGAATGTCCCCTCCCTGAGGACTAGCTTTTCCATGGTACCAAAAAATACCATGCAAGCTTCCAAAAGAGGGAAGAAAGCAAGAGTCCTACCCAGCTGTGATGTCTACAAACCACAACAAACAGCATGACACCATGGAGATAACCTGGATGGTTATTGTCTAACTGGAAATAATTATTAAGTCTAATTGAACATAACATCGTCTCAACAAGAAAGAAACCATGCTTGCTACTGGCAATCTAGCTAACTACTCAGTTCTTGTGAAGTCATAGTAATTGGAGGAGAACCACCATAATCACTAAGAACAATCTATAAATGTCTGTCCTTATATGCACAGATTAAGTGCAGCCTTCATCCCTCACCAAGGAAACTTCTCTTTGCAACCAAGACCACTACAGAAAACCACAAAAACTCAAAATACAGAGTTGTGAGCCCAGCCCCAATGGATATATCTACAAAACATACCTAGAGTTCAGGGAGCACTGAGGACGAGAAGCAGAAAGACAGTAAGAGTCAGAAGATCAGAACATTTGCTGTTAGCTTGTGTCTCCTAGTAACATCAGAAGCTACATCCATGAAGCCTCTCCAACATGAATGCCCAAACACGAGCTGATCAAGGATGACACTAATGGACATGCCAAACTGGACTGAGGAAAGCCCATGTAACATTATACAAACTCAAGTTAAATTCAGGAATATATACATATAGATAGTGCACATATATATGCATGTAACAACAATCAGTTAAAAAAAGAGGCTAGGAATTTAAAGGAGAGCAGAAGAGTATATGGGAAGGTTTGGAGGCAGGAAAGGAAAGGGAAAAAGATAATGCTCAAAATATTATGCTGGAATACATTAAAGAATATGACTTTGTCCTCTGACATTACTCAGGAGCTCAGAAGGGAGACAATCTCTGCTTTACAGATGAAAAAATCGGAAGGGGTTAAGTAAGTGAACAGATGAAATTGTCACCGGAAATTCTGAACTTAGAAGCTACAGCCTGATTCTGAGCTTCATTAAGTATATTTTTTGAAGGCCTACTTAGCCACTATTTTGTAATGATCTAGAGTTAGACTTGACTCAGACCACAGATATTTAAAAAAAAAACAAAAAGTTTATAATGTTTTATGAGCTTATTTAATAAACATTCAAAGTAAACGGAAGCCAAGTTATCTTAATTTATAAATAGATACCCGTTTTGTATCTAGTTCTCACAAAAGCATCTCATTAAGATTTTTAAAAGCATATTCAATTTTTATCTAAGGTGGCATAATTCATCCCTGAGCAAAATATTCTTAAGGATAGCTTATAAATAGTCCATTTAGTAAGAAACAGCCCCATTTTTTTTACAACTATTTTAATCTTCAGAGTAAACTTCTCTTTATCCATACTTAAGCCCTTCTGAACTTTTAAACACTTAATTTTTTAATAAAATATAAATAACTCATCTGGTATTTCCTTTTACTAAGACAAGGGTCTCATTACAAAGCCCTTACTGACCTGGAACTCTCTATGTAGATCAGGCTGGCCTCAGACCCACAAAGATCTGCCTTCCTCTGCCTCCCAAGTTCTGAGATTAAAGATGTGCACTACCTTTACAAATGAAATATTTTAAAGCTTGATATATACAGATTAAGTATCCCTTATTCAAACTGCATAGTGACAAAAGTACAGAACTTTTTTCAGATTTTAAGATAGCTACATGTAGTGAAATATCTTAGACCTGGGTCTAAATGTAAGATCCCCTTATGTTTAATATGTAACTTATATACATGCCTGTATTGAGAATTAAGTATTCAACTGAATAATACCTGCATACCACTGACCCCTGAAGGGACAACTAGGTGCAGAATGTTTTGTGCCATGTTGACGTCTAGAGATTTACATCTGGACCATTTAAATTTTTCAGATAAAGGATGCTCAACCTATACTATTTTTGTAGAAATCAGTTACTCTTAAAAGGAAAATGACTTTAAAATTAGGGAGACTTCTCAGTCTGCAAAGTTACTTGCTACAGACAAGTATAAGGACCTCAATTCAAATCCCTAGCACCTGTGTTAAAAGCTGGGTGTCAATGGTGTGTGTTCATAATCCTAACAATGGGGAGCGGGCAGGCAAAGGCAAGGGGATCCCAAGGGGGTTGCTATTCAGGCAACACAGCCAAATCTGATCTTCAATTCAGTGAGAGATCTCCAAAGAATAAGTTAGAACACATTAATTGAAGAACACATAATTGAAGAACACATCCTCTGTCAACTTCTGCCCTCTAAAAGGAATGTGTAAGCCACTTCACACAAAATGAAGTACTCAACAGTTGGAGATGAAGTTCAGAGATAAAACACTCGATTAGTGTGTGTAAGACCCTGTGTTCAATCCCCACTCCTCAATGCCACGTCTGGATTGAAACCAGATAAATGGATAGAGAAATCAGCATTTGAATAATACAAGGATAATCTTTACACACTACACAAAAAACATGCCTACACACAAGAAAGAAGAAAACAAGGACAGTGTCTTAGTCAGGGTTTCTATTACTACCACAAAAACACCTTGACCAAAAAAGCAAACTAGGGAGGAAAGAGTTTCTTCAGCTTACACTTTCAGATCATATTCCATCATTGGAGGAGAGGACAGGAATTTAAGGAGGGCAGGAACTTGGAGGCAGGAGCTATGCAGAGGCCATGGAGGGTGCTGCTTACTGGCTTGCTTCCCATGGCTTGCTCAGCCTGCTTTCTTATAGAACCTAGGATGACCAGCCCAGGGATGGCACCACCACCACAGGCTGAGCCCTCCCCCACTGATCACTAACTGAGAAAATGTCTCACAGCTGGATCCCATGGAGGCATTTCCTCAGCTGAGGCTCCTTCCTCTCTGATAACTCTAACTCATGTCAAGTTGAAACAAACAAAAAAAAAAAAACCAGCCAGCAGTGACAGAAAAAAGAGGCTAGGTAATTTAAGATAGGAATGTTAGTAGCACCTCACTGCAGCCTACCATCCTATTAGTACACAACAGTCTCCCTAGACAGCTTCCTAAATGCCAGCCAAAACTCTACCCTGACTGCAAACAAAAGACTTTTGAAGAACTCAATGAAAACCCATTCTAGCCAATAAAACATTTGTCTGAGCCTAATAAACTCCTACAATGAAGGTTTTTGTTTGAAGCTGAGTGCAGTGGTTCATGCTGTAATCCCAGTACTTTGAAGCTGAAGTAAGGATTTCTACAAGTTTGAGGCTAGCCTGTTCTTTACAGTGAGTTCTAGGTTGGTTATGCTACAGTAAGTAATAACAATAACAATAATAGTAATACTAAATTAATAAATTAATAAGTTTGATCCAAAGCTTACACAAAAAAAATCTGATCTCTAAAAAGTTCACTAGAAACACAAATAGATGCCTTAAATATATATATATATATATATATATATATATATATATATAAAATGATACATCAAACCTACAATTCCTGACTACTGATGATTCCACCATCCCAAGGAAATGAGAATATCAATGTCCTCTTCAAAATTCATGAACTCCAGGAATATAATCAGCAAAACAAGATCAAAGCTGAGGTGTCACACAAAGTACAAACTATCAAAGGAAAGGAACAGTCAACACGACAGAATGTGTGGTGACAGACAACTGGCATCTACTTCCACTACCTTCACCTAAGAGAAGGGCAGCCCCATGAGCAAGTGTCGAATTCAAATCAGACACTACAAAGTTAATCTAATGACTGCCAAAGGATGGCTGGAGTGAGAATTTTGGTTTCTTTAAAAACCCAGTAATGTTATGTGAATATGTTATGTGAATATGTTTTGTTTTAATCCCAGGTGTGTGATATGGGGCTACTTCAGATTGTCCACAGCCACTAACTATGATTTCTCTCTTGCTCTAGGAGAAGTGTGTTTTGGCCAGCTGCAAATAGTCTACGTTTGGAATTCTGGGGACTCTTGAGAGAATGTAAATGTGAGTGCCCCAAGAGCCTGTGGCGACAGCTGCTGGTTCTGCTGCTGTTTTTGCTATTGCTGGATTGCTGGTTCCTGGGTCCTGGATTGCTGGTTGCTGGCTAGAGATATTCTAACCATGAAGATTGGACTTGCCAGGAGGAAGTTGATGCCCTTAATCAGCAGGACGTAGTCTCAAGAGGTCTATGCCCCCTTTCCCCTCTAACCTTCTTTCTCGACTACCTACAGTTAGGGGGCTTGGGAGGGACTAGAGTAGAGAAGGTGGTAGATATAAGAACCCAATAAAGCAGCCAAAAAGTATGACTACAGATGAATTTTGACAACAAAACATTTTAAGAAAATCTATAAAACCAAACTATAAACAGCTAGTCTACAGTGAGAGAGGAAAAGAAACTGCTTCCCAGCACCATCTGCTATCATCCTTATTACCTAGCAAATGAGACGTTACAAACTAACCAGGTAAGCTGTCCCTTTATACTTTTTATATATGCAATTTTTATCTCCCTTTCGATCCTGTTTTTTGTTGCGTTTTTTTTTTCCCTATGAATGAGGAAAAGGTGAATTATCAAATGTTCCGGTTAACAAAATTTACTTTGTTCCCAAATGTAAGAGATCTTGCAAAAGTTAACTACCTGGGCGCTGGAGAGAAAGAAGGCTCAGTGCTTAAGAGCACTTGCTGCTCTTGCAGAGCAATTAAGTCCGGATCCCAGCATTCACACCTGGCAGCTTACAACCATATGTAAATCCAGGTCCAGAAAATCCCAACACCCTCTTATAGCCTCTGCTGACAGCAAAACACACACACACACACACACACACACACACACACACACACACACACAGAGTTCACATCCACACATACACATAAGAATAAATAAATCTTTAAAAAACAAAGCTAACTACATGTTAATGGTATCAAAAGCATTTTCTCTATACGTAATATCAATTAGGAGGAATCCTGAGTTACATTTCTATATTGCATAATCGTATCTACTGGTTTCCAAAATATTTTTCTTGATAAAGTTCATTTTGACCACCACCCTTTTATCCTATCTTCCTTCTCTCACCCTGGTGTGGATGGAACAAGCATACTTTATACAACAAATGTTTAAAAATCAAACTACAGGGCTGGAGAGATGACTCAGAGGTTAAAAGCACTGACTGCTCTTCCAAAGGTCCTGAGTTCAATTCCCAGCAACTACATGGTGGCTCACAGCCCTCTCTAACAGGATCAGATGTTCTCTTCTGCTTCGTCTCAAGACAGCAACAGTGTACTCACACATAAATAAGTTAATGTAAAAAAAAGTCAAACTACAGAGAAGTTACTTCATTTCTCATTTGACTCAAGACTAGGCTAGGAGTGGCACTTATTTCAGAATTTAGGGAAAAGTTTTAGCAGCAAATATTTCTACTTTGATTTTCTTACCACTGGGGGCGGGGTCTGGATAACTCTTTAATATGTGTTTCTCAACTTGTTTTGTTGTTCTGTGCTAGAGACTGAACCCTGGGCCCTGCAAAGATGAACACAGACTCTATCCCAAGAGATACCTCAGTTCTTTTAAAGCCATGCTTCCATACTTTAATAAGGATAACTCATGCCTACTGTATTTTATTACATTTCCCAAACGTAACATTAGACTACTAAATGTAGTTTCAAACTTCAATAGCCTTTTTTTTTTGAGTGGATATTTTCTTTATTTACATTTCAAATGTTTTCCCCTTTCCAGGTCTCTCCTTCAGAAACCCCCCATCCCATCCCCCTCCCCCTGCCTCTATGAGGGTGCTCCCCACCCACCCACTCGTCCGTCCTCCTGCCCTGGCATTCCCCTACACTGGGGCATTAAACACCCTTAGGTCCAAGGGCCTCTCCTCCCACTGATGTCCAACAAACTTCAATATCCTAATAATCAAACAGTATAATACTCCACAACTGACCTCTAAGAAGGGTCAAAAATAATAAAATAAATCATATGTAACTATAAAATACTAGAGGTATTAGAAAGCTATTTGCATCCTAATTTCAGAGTATGAAATTTAACATTCAATAAGCATGTAGACTGTGAATGTGTTCTGTGCTTCTAACGGCATATACCAGAATTTGCATGTAAATATTTTCACCTTTCCACTCGAAACTACATTCCTTAAGCAAAATGCAATGCAAATTTTCTTCTGCCTTTATGACTTTTACTTGTTTCTTTTCCTTTTCGATCTTTTAAATACCTCTTTCAAGTCATCCACACCTTACTTAGGTCAGCCCAGTCCTCACTCGGACCTCATCTTCTCCACCAAGCCTTCCAAAACCACTTAAGTCACTGCTGACCTTTTCCTCAAAGAATTGAGAGTATCATCTGGCACGTTACACTGTATAACTATTCTGACATGTTTTCCTGAATGGAACACAATTGTCCCAACTAGGAAATTTACTCAAAATCAAAGACGTGATGACCCCTGGATTACATTCACTGAGCATGTCTTTGCAGTGGCGACTCCTCAGTACAGTGACAATGCAATGTACAACTAAAGCCACCCTGACAAAGCGCAGCCAGTAACAGATGTGACTAATCAGCCCTGGCACAGGTTCTTCCCAGTGTCAATTGCACAGCATCTATACGTTCTCATAATGACACAAAATGGCTCCTCAGGGCAAAAGAGGGGTCAACAGTCAAGAGCACTTGCTGTTCTTCCAAACAACCCAAGTTCAGTTCCCAGAGCTATTAGGTGGCTTGCAACCTTCTATACCTCCAGCTCTAGGAAATCTAAAGCCTCTGGCCTCTGAAGGAACCTGCACTCATGTGTACAAAGTCATATGAAGACATCATACCTACACGTAATTTAAAGTATTTTTTTTACTTTAAAGAAAATGGTTTCTCATGAAAAAAAAAAATTGTACTCTGCAGCACTTAGATCAGGCAGCCACTACCTCTTATCTCAGAGTGAGAGCACCAGTGCAGATGTGAAACCAAAGCCCTAGGGAGTGGTGCACCAGTGTCACACAGTAGTCCAAGTTCAGCACGTGGCACGGAAAGCCAGGTTTCCCATGTGAAGCCTCTCCTCAATCAAACTGGGGCTCTGATCACTGCTCTGGGGAAATGGGTGTGAAAAACAAAGTAGTCTTAAATTTAAACATGCTAATTGCTGGAACCCCCCCCCCCAAAATTCCTATGCTCTCTAAAATGGCCGGCAAAGGAACCAAAAGTTGAAAGAAACTGGGAAAGTGAACGGCTTTCCCTACTCCTCTCAAGAGGCTTCTCTACACTCTGGTGCTTTTATTTGTAGCCTATACTATCAACCAGCATTGACCGATGAAAAACTCCCAAACTCTAGGCCCCATGGTCACCTTTAAAAAAACTGAGCATGGTAGATCTTGTAGTAGCACTGCCTCCCTTGGGAAATGCACCACCTGGCCATTCACCTTTCTATTTCCCTCAACATGAACCTCTGCTCACCAATTCTCTCTCCTAAACAGCATAATTCTTGTTTCCCCACTGGCTACCACTTGGGATCTATAAGCTTTTTGAGTTTCATCTCTGTCACCAGAAAAAAACTGGATTAGACATGTGCCCATTATTTATAAATTAAAATACACATTTTATAGCAATACAATAACATTATACATGATAAATACGTTGAACTTTTAAAAGCTATAAACAGAGAATGCTCTTATAAAATACTTATACTCTTCCTTACAGTCTATTGAGTTATTTTACATATCCCTGGAGTTAGAAACCCATTAATGCATAAACATATGTGCTTCTACTTCTATAAATTTATATTTGTAATATTTAATATGTACATGCATTTATGTGCATACAGATATGTGCGCTCGTTTGTCTGCTCTCATATGATATAAATTTGAAGGAGCCTCTTTTCTCATGTATACATTTTATGATGATATACATGCTAGACATACTGGTAAAGATAATTGTCCTTATCTTCTAAAGCCACACACACACAAATAAAGTTCTCAAACTGTGAAAAATTGGGGGCTGTCGAGATGGCTCAGCGGGTAAGAGCACTGACTGCTCTTCCGAAGGTCCTGAGTTCAGATCCCAGCAACCACATGGTGGCTTACAACCACCTGTAATGAGATCTGACGCCCTCTTCTGGTGTGTCTGAAGACACCTACAGTATATTACGCCAGAGAGAGTGGGCCAGCAGAGGTCCTGAGTTCAATTCCCAGCAGTCACACACATGATAGCTCACAGTCATCTGTACAGCTACAGTGTACTCATGCACATAAAATAAATAAAATAAATCTAAAAAAAAAAGAAAAAAAGAAAAAAAACCTGTGAAAAATTCACAAAGTACAGTTTTATTCTTTTTCACACAGCTCCTGAAAGTGAGGCACCTAGCTCCATTTGTAAGGAGTCAGAATCGTACGGGCTGCCCTTCAGCCTCAGGACGCTTCCGACTGCAGCTGGGACTGTCGGCTGCTGCTACCTTAGGTCTGATCAGAAGACTCAGTCACTCTCTTTTCTCCCTTTATCTTCACATTCCTGATTACCAACTATATCACACATAATTAAAAAAATCTGAGAAGCTATAACCAAAGTCCCAATAAACAGGAATATAATAGAAAACACTAATCAACTCTGAAACTCACTAATTTCCAGACAAATGGTAAAAGCTTGTTTTAACATATTCACAGAATATAATCTTGGAGTCCCTCCATAATGAATCTTCAAATCAGCTGGGCTTATTACACATCAAAAATTTTACATTTAAATTCTGAGGAAAAAAAACAATCCTCTGAAATTTTTACTAGTTGCAACATGCTTATCTCATCAGTCTGGTAACAGAGGTACTAATACTAGTGCTCATACATTCACAGAACACTAATAAAATTATTTAACCCAAACAGCATACTATGATACACACCTCCCTCTCTATCTGTAAACCAGGGGATGTTAGAAAAATGCTGAACAGTAAAGGAACTACATTAGGCAGAAAGCATTCTGGACAAACATCCGTCAAGTTAATTAATTTTCCTAATAATAAACAGTCAGGAGAGTGAGCAGTGTTCATGGAGTTAATCAATACAGAACTACATTTTCATTTAATTGATGTTGATTCAGAACAGATTCAAATTAGGTTGACCAGAAAATTAAAGACAACTGGTGTTAAAAGTACTAAATCCAATTATTTTTCAACTTCATTGATTCTGTACTTTTCCTGTACAGAATATCGAAGATTAAAAACAACCTGGGGGGGGGGGGGAGACAGATGCTCAGTGATTAAGAGTACTGCCTGCTCTTCCAGAGGACCAGGGTTCTATTGCTAGTACCCACATACCAGCTAACAGCCTCCTGTGGGTCCTGTTCCAGGGGATCTGACCCCCCCCTTCTGGCCTCCACAGGTACTGCACACACACAGAGCAAACTTACAAGCAGGCAAATACACACCCACATAAAATAAACAAATGAAAGCTTTAAAAAAAAAGGAAACAACCTCAAACAGGGAGATAGCTCAACACATGAAATGCTTACCCAAGCTGGGCAACCTGAATTCAATCCCAGCAATCTACATGATAGTGGAAGAAAAGAGACCTCACAAATATATCCTCTGACCTCCTCCACACATGCATGTCTCAGCATACAGCCTCACATGCAAATCATTATAAATTAAAGAAGCCGCCTTAATACTGAACTCCATAGCCTCAACAACAGAGCCTTCAACTGTAGGCCTGTAAACTCAACAGATAAGCTAGAAACTGCTTTCTACTCACATAAGAACTAGCATTCTAGTATCTTCTACTCTCCCCCAAGTGCCTATATACAACATACCAGTGTTTCATCCGTTTTCTATTTGTCATTCTATCATCTCTGGTCATAAACCATGGTTGAATGAATCAAAATTCCTCGTACACATGGATGTCACATCATAGTAAGATTCTCACGTCAGTCCTTCCCTTCCGGTCTTGATGTCCGTCAGTATGCCAGAGGTAACTTTCAACTAAAATTTCTTAGTCCATTCTACAGGTTATCTAGGATATGACCTCCTGAAACGGCTGTGTGTGATTTAAGAAAGAAATCTAATCCGAATTCATCTAACATTTATTTCTGTCCTATGCGAGCAACAGCCACCACCAAAAACAAAAACAAAAACCAACAACAACAACAAAAAACTTAGTCATACTACCCTCTTCATACCCAAGTGTAATGGCATACCCAGGAAACCTTCCTAATGCTACCAAAACATTCTGAGAAGTTTGTAGTTTTTATTTTTTTTTAACGCAGCCAGGTGCAAAGAAAAGTTATTAATGTATATGAAGCACTGTTGTCTAAGTCGTGGTTTTATATTTCACTACCTACTGTGTCCTTTTCTTTTTTTGAGACAAGGTCTTACTACGAAGTCCAGACTAGCTTTGCGCTGGATTCCTCTTGCCCTATACAATGCCTTCTTTATTTTACATTACTAAGGTTATTTAAAGTACAAGCACAGGCTCTGGAGGTGAGCCCATGAACTCTCCAAATTACTTAAACTCCTGCACCTCGTTTTTTTCACTTGTAAAATGAGATAAGCAATCCCAGTACCACCACAGATCAGGATCAGGATTCCGCAGTGAGGTCAGTACATGTAAACCCAAGCTGGGAGCTGGGTCTGACCCTCGGGTCACAAGAATTATTATCATTAGTGTAAGAACTCCTTTTCTCTTTTAAAGAGGAGGAAACGGAAATAGTATAATTTATTATTCGTTTTAGCCCTGAGTACTACTAGGTTTCAAATTAAAAGTTCAAATTCACTGTGGCATTTTCGGGGATCAGCGCGGTCATTAACCCAGCCTGTCACTAGGAGGCACGAGAAAGGGTAGACAGCCACACTACACGAGGCCCCGGGTGGGCACCGCCTCGCGCGCGGACCACGGGCGCCGCGGCCTGGTTCCCAGGGTCCCGCGCCGCGCTCGGGAAAGGCGCCCGCTGGGCACCGACAGACCGAACCCCTCTGAGGTCAGCGGCACCGAGATCCCTGTTGTACCCACCCTTGCCCCGCCACGCCCCGGTGTGACAGACCGGGTTCGCGACCCTCCCTTAGACAAGGCCGGGCGGGGCGGGGAGCCGCAGCGGATCGAGGCCCTGCGCCGCGGTCCCTAAAACCGGACTCCGCCCGGCCCAGGCCGCAGACACACGCCCGGTTAGCCCTAGTCGCCCGGAGCCCACGCCCGCACGTCCACACGCCCGCGGCCTTACCTTTTCGCAGCGCCCGCCCGACACGCGGGCGGCCCGGGCTCCGCGGCGTTCCGCCTCTCGGAGGGTCTCGGGTCGGTGTCGGCGGGGACCTCGGCCCTTCGGAGGGTCTCGGGCCGGAGTCGGCGGGTCTCGGCTTCTCGGAGGGTCTCGGGTTGCGTCGGCGGGCCTCGGCCGCTCCGCCGGTCTCTGCGGCTCTTCGGTGAGTGGGCGGAGCCTCGGCCCGCCCGTCCCTGAGGAAGCGGCTCGGCCCCGCCCCCCGCCGCGAAGCTCTTTCTCCCGGGCTGCCCGGCTTTTCTCTCCCTCCGGAAACACATTCCTCCGCGCCGCGTCAGCCGCGCCTGCAAAGGAGGGGGAGGCGGCAGGAAGAAGGAAGGTGGGGCAGGGTGCAGACAAAGGAGCTCGGTCCTTCGGCCCTTTCTGCCTAGGGTGCGGCGCTGAACCGCCGAGGTCGCTGGCCGCCGGGGCGGGAAAGCCCAGCCGCAGTCTGGGTCCCGTCCCTGGGATCCCGAGGCAGACCTCTCTGTGGGCTGAGGGGCAAGAAGAATGGGGTGTTCTGCCGGCAGCACTCGGACCCTCCCCGTCACCCTAAGATTGCAGACTCCCGCTCCACCCCCTGCTGTGCCACCCTGCCCTGCTGGGCGCTGCTTTTGCTCAATTTTCTATCTGGGTGGCCAAATACAAAAAGGAAAAAAAAATGTTATGTTTGCGGACTTACTTTCTCTTTTCTGGGAAAAGAATTGAAAAGTAGGTAGCCCGTCTCAAAAAACTAAATGAGAAGCTTGAAACTTGGACTTCCCTCGTCATACTGAAAACTGTGTGATAGCAGGTGCCATCAGCTTACCCGAATAGTGTGGGCTGCCAGGAGGAGCAGAGCGCCCTGCCGTAAAGACAGCTTTCATTACTAGGTTTATGAACCGGAGAAGTAGTGTTTCTGTTCTAGAAGAGTAAAACTGGGATACCCCTCCCCCCCCCCGCCAAAAAAAATCCCTATTAATCACTGTGGAAAAGTTATATGTTGCCCATGAGCAAATCAAATGTATTGTTTAACTAAAATTTTAATAAATGAGCATCGTTTTTCTAATTAGTAAAAGACGGAGCTTAAGAGCTATTTCTGCATCAGCAGCCCAGCTGTGAAGCTCAATGAGGTTGCCTTTAAAGGTACTGATCTTACCACTTCAGAATTAAACCATTAGCCCAGTCTCTGCACAAGAAACAACTTTATAAACATACTTTTCTATGCTCGGCCTGCACTGTGTGAGCTTTTATGGGTGTGATTTGAGGAGCAGGTAACAATCTACTACAAGATCCTGAGCGAGCTTCATGGTTAGGCAGCTCTGAAAATCAGTTCCTCAAGAATAGCTATCAAGCATTTGAGAGACACAAAAATAAATAGTGTTTGCCCTGCTCTCCCAGGACTCAACCTAAGCTGACAGAGGAATACCAATTTACATGTAGAAGTCATGAACTTTGAAGAAAATAGAAATTAATAAGTTCCATAATTGTTTAGAAATGTAGCTATACTTGAATTCGTGAAAATGTTAAGAGATGGACGGTTATTTAGCTATGTAAAGTGTATGAACGTTGTTCTAATTACTTGTCTCACTACTGGGGCACAATAACTGACAAAGCAACTTAATGAAAGAATTTATTTTAGCTCACAGTTCTCCGGTACAGTTCATCTCGGCAAGAAAGTTGTAGTGGCAGAAGCTTGAGGTCATATTACAGCCACTTACCCTGTGCCAGGAGGACTGAAGAGAACCTCAGTGCCTGAGCAGAAAAGAAAAACTGCCTCTTGCTATTTCAAAATGTAAGCCTATCTCCATTGTAGCATTACCGTGTTGTTGGTTATTCTCCCCAGCAATGCAATTGCAGTTATTTAGTAACAACCCAAGGGTAGAGATACAATTCTTTCCCTGAAAAAGAGTGATGTACAAGAAACAGTCAAATAAAGCCGGGCAGTGGTAGCCTACACCTTTGGTCCCAGCACTTGGGAGGCAGAGGCAGGCAGATTTCTGAGTTCGAGGCCAGCCTGGTCTACAGAGTGAGTTTCAGAACAGCCAGGGCTACACTGAGAAACCCTGTCTCGAGAAAAAAAAGAAAGAGAGAAAGAGAGAGAGAGAGAGAGAGAGAGAGAGAGAGAGAGAGAGAGAGAGAATGAAACAGTCAAGTAGGGGCTGGAGGGGCTGGAGAGAGGGCTCAGCAGTTAAGAGCACTGACTGTTCTTCTGAAGGTACTGAGTTCAAATCCCAGCAACCACATGATGGCTCACAACCATCTGTAATGAGATCTGACACCCTCTTCTGGTGTCTGAAGACAGCTACAGTGTACTTACATATAATAATAAATAAATCTTTAAAAAAAAGAAAAAGGAAAATAAACAATCAAGTGGGCCATCAAAAGCCCCTGTCCTACATTAACCCCAGCACTTGGGAGGAGTCAGAGGCAGGAGAATCTCTGTTTGAGGCCAGCCTCATCTACAGAGTGAGTTCAAGGAAGGAAAAGAAGGAAGGAAGGAAAGAAGGAAGGGAGGAAGGAAAGAAGGAAGGGAGGGAGGGAAGGAAAAGTCCTTGTCTTGCCCAGGATCCTTCATTGTTTGCATTTCTCTTGGTGCTAGAGTATTTTCTTTCAATCCTCAGGATTTCCACTGCCAGCCACAGACTGAGTCTGAGTCTATGAAGGTGAGCTAGTTCAAGCTTGGGTATATTTTCACCCTGCATAGTCTCTCAGCCATATTTTACTTCTGCTCAACATCTTTGCTATCTTTCTGTCCAGCTCGTGTATTACAATGTTTGAGCAGTAGTGGAATTTATAATGTCAGACAGTTCATATTTGAGGCAGTCAGAGATGAGATGTGCCAGTTTTTCCAAACCACTATGTTTAGACTCTAGTCATAAACAATCATTATCTGCATTATTCTTGTTCTCCATGAACCAGATAGGGAATAATCTTCCTTTTGTCGATATACACACAATATTCATTTTGGAGTCCATTCTTGGTTCTAGCACCAGAATCTCAAATACAACCATCATGGTAGACTAATCCTCCATCTTGGACCAGGGTGTCGGGGAAATGCAAATGTGATCTTACTTGTATGTATACACAGGGTGTTTCCATGTCTTCATCTTCTATTTTTTTTTGTTTGTTTTGTTTTGTTTTGTTTTGTTTTTCGAGACAGGGTTTCTCCGTATAGCCCTGGCTGTCCTGGAACTCACTCTGTAGACCAGGCTGGCCTTGAACTCAGAACTTCCACCTGCCTCTGCCTCCCAAGTGCTGGGATTAAAGGCGTGTGCCACCACTGCCCGGCCCATATCTTCATCTTTATTAAGAGAAGATGAGGAGCACTCTATTTTCTTGTAAGGAAAACAAACTTTCCACTTGGTCTGTGTATCCAAATTAGCAAAATAAAAATAGGTTACTGAGTCTGGCATGATCCTGGTGGGGGTGGAATGGCATGGCTCTTGCCCCTGGGACAGGGCTAACTGGGCTGCTGTGGCATAAGACTTCTTTGTATAATAATGCACATATTTTTATGTTCTTCCTTGGAGGAATGCCCTCCCTGTTAACATCAATGACTCCATGATATTCAGAGACAGCAGGAGTCCCGGAGATGAAGGTACGGTTAATGTATTAGCAAAGTGGTAAATGCTGGGAAATTCAGGACAGCCCTTAAAGCTGAGGAAAAGAACTCTAAAAATATTAGTTTGAAAATATAAAAACAAAACAAAAACAGCTAGGCAGTGGTGGCACATGCCTCTAATCCTAGCACTTGGGAGGCAGAGGCAGGTGGATTAATGAGTTTGAGGCCAGGCTCGTCTACAGAATGAGTTCCAGGACAGCCAGGGCTACACAGAGAAACCCTGTCTCAAAAAACCAATATATATATATATATATATATATATATATATATATATATATATATTGGTCCCAGCACTTGGGAGGCAATATATGTATATATATATATATATATATATATTGTATATAATTTCTCAACTATGCAAAAAATAAAGATGCAATATGAATTATATGAGGAGCTTTAAGAATATAAAGGAACAAAGGCAGCTGCATTAATGAGCCAGCTTGTCAGAAAATACAAAGGCAGGCAGATTCCTGAATTCAGGGTCAGTCTAGAACAGAGCAAGGTCAAGCCCAGGCATGGTAGAAATGTCATGGTAGGGGCCTACTCAGCTAGCTTATCATCTGTGCTTAACAGAGGTAGGCAGATCTCTGGATTCTTTGACAATGTTAAAAGAAAATGTGTGCTTGCTATCTTCTAAGAATTAAGGGGCTGGGGTCTCAGAATGTTGATTCATAGGATAAAAAAAAGGAAACCTGGAGTAAATGACTAGATTGATATATAAAATAAAAGACTGGGCTTATGGTCTGCAAGAGATGAACTATCCAGAGAAACTTTTAGAATAGCAAGAGAAAAGTCCTTGGAGAACTGTCTCCAGCAGAGAATAGAGAAAGCTGCCTAGAGATGTCCAGAAAGAGCAGAACACAGAGAAATCTAGAAAGCTGTCTTGAGCAGATCATAGGCCACCAGCTTAGACCAGCTCCGAGTTGTGTGTCTGCACAGCTCCCAGACAACCCCCCTCTCAGAACCCCTCTCCACCAGCCTAGACCAGCTCTGAGTTGTGTGTCTGCACAGCTCCCAGACAACCCCCTCTCAGAACCCCTCCCTCTCCACCAGCTTAGACCAGCTCCGAGTTGTGTGTTTGCACAGCTCCCAGACAACCCCCCCTCTCAGAACCCCTCTCCAAGCCAGGACTGGCCCTTGAAAATAGGCTACTTTGTCCTAAGAATGGCACTTTTTTCTTTTAAAAAAAATTATGTGTATGGATAGTTTGCCGGCATGTGTGTATGTGCCACATGCATGCCTAGTGCCTGGGGTCTCTAGAAGAAAAGTGTTAGATCCTCTGGAACTGAAGTTACAGCAAGTGCCATTAGAGTGCAGGTCCTTTGGGTGAGCAACAATTCTTAACCTCTGAACCATCTCTCTAGACCCCCACCACCACTTCTTTTCTTTTCTTTTTTCTCTTCTCTTCCTTTCTTGTTTTCTTTTTCTTTTTCTTTTCTTTCTTTCTTTCTTTCTTTCTTTTCTTTCTTTTTTTTTTTTTTTTTTTGTGACAGAGTTCTCTGTGTAGCCCTGGCTGTCCGAGAACTCACTGTATAGACCAGACTAGCCTTGAACTCAAAGATTTTCCTGCCTCTGCCTTCCAAATGCTGGAATTAAACAAAACAAATCCCATTTTAAAAATGTGAATGTGGAAATTGAGCATAGCTTTATAAAATAGGACTGTCGAGAGAATCTCTTGTGTACGGTATAAAAGCATTCACCTAAGTCTATGGCCAATGAGCTAAGGCAGGAAATAGGAGGTAGGACATCTAGCAGAGAGAGATAGAGAGAGGTAGAGAGAAAGGGGGGGATTCTGGGAAATAGTCAGGTGACAGCCCTGAACTCTGAACTCTGAAGAGAAGAGGTAACTAAGCAGTGGAAGAACATAGTCTAAAATAAAGTGGATTGTTGAGATATGAGCTAGACAGAGAACAGAGCTGAAGCTTATGGCCTGGGCATTTATTCATGAAATATTAAGTCTCAGAGTTGCTATTTTGGGGAACTTGGGGTGGCTACATTTAAAAGCCTTCAACCACATAACATCACAGGATCTGTCCCCAGCACTGAGGAAAAATGAAAACACAACTACAAAGCCAAGCACATGATAATACATATACATGTATATATATATGTATGTGTGTATACGTGTGTGTATATATATATGACTAGCTCTGGGAATTACTGACCTTTCACAAAACTCAAAAAAGTGAAACCATCCTCCCAGTTCCTACTTTCTTTGTCTTCAAATAAGGAAATAATGTACAGAGTCATATAACATAGAGAAACTGGAAGTTTATTGATTTAGTAAGTTTTCGGCTCAGCCTTGAGAGCTACCATTAAGTGCTAAGTGATGACCCTCAACGGTCAGCAAGAACAACTGTCAGCTTGTCTGCTGTACAGCCACCTGCTGGGCGTACATCCTATGTGTCGGGGTATTTGGCTAGCTTTTTTAGCTTCCCATGTATTTATTTGGTGATTGCTGTTTTGTTTTTCTGTTTTGTGTTTGTCTGTTTGTTTGTTTGTTTTCCATCATGGAGATAGAACCCACCCAGGCTCTGAACCACACCTCTAATGTCTTAAGGCATTAGGCAGCCCTTCATTTCCCTGCATATGGAAGAGTATGCTGGGAATACTGATCCATTCTTGCAGTTTCAGCTAGCCAGTAAGTCTTTCTCATTTCCAGGTAAGTTGATAGCGTCTGACTCAAGGCTTTGTCCATGGGTGGTATATGAGTAAGGCTGTCAGCTCTGGCCTTGCTTCCTGTACTCCATATATAGCATCCCTGCTTTTCATTGGCTCAGGCAGTAGTTTTGTCTCCACTGAGTGTGAGCATTCCTTGCCAGCAATCGGATGCTGAACATTTTTAAGGGCCTAGAGGGAACAGTGTTTGGGGGCAGCTCTGTGCGAGCGTGGAGTTTGTCCAGCTGTAGAAGGGAATGTGCTTTCCTAAATAAGAAAGAATATGCCAAGCATGAGCAGTTAAACAGCACTGAAGTTATTTTTGGGAACCAGGGTCATTCCTTACAGGAAATGAGAACTACAGAGAGGGCTAGTGACTATGAAACAACATTGTCTCCTCATTTACCTTCTCAAGTAGCTAGAGAAAAAGTACTAGTTACAATCTTGAATTAGAAACAGCTTTTTAGGGTAAATTAAGTGACAAGTGGGAAGGATTGCTTTTCCTATTATATATATATAATATAATATAATATATATATTATTCACTACCCCCAAATTAATCTTCACAGCTTACATTATTTGAAAACTTTGCCCGACTAAATCTTTTTTTTTAAGATTTATTGATTTATTTTTTGCATATGAGTACACGCTGTAGCTGTCCAGTTAGTTGTGAGCTTTCATCTGGATGTTGGGAATTGACTTTTAGGACCTCTGCTTGCTCCGGTACCCGCTCATTCAGTCCCTGCTCACTCCGGCCCAAAAATGTATTTATTATTATACATAAGTACACTGTAGCTGTCTTCAGATGCACCAGAAGAGGGTGTCAGATCTCATTACAGGTGGTTGTGAACCACCATGTGGTTGCTGGGATTTGAACTCAGGACCTTCAGAAGAGCAGTCAGTGCTCTTACCCACTGAGCCATCTCACCAGCCCCCCAAGTCTTGCTTCAGACTGATAAATGAGATGCCATTGAGGCCTCAAAAATCTATAAGCAGAATTTCATGTTTTATACATATCTGCATTATTCTGATTTCAGTTTTATCTTAGTGGCAAATATTAATAATCATTATTTTAAGCACATTATATAAATAGGTGCTCTTTTATAAATAAGGTGCTTAAATAAACATCTTTGTTGTTGCCCTGGGATTTTGAACTTCGTATATCCATTAATCTTACCTGAAATTGTTTGAATTTGAAACAAATTTCAAAATATTAGCTAGTTCTTCCAAATACTTTTTTATAATAAGGTTTACATTGCATATTATTTATATGTAGAAATAAAACTGAACGCAAGATCAAACTATACAACTGAGTAGCTGGTTATGCTTGCTTTTTAAAGTGAAAAGTGAAAGAAAAACCTTAAAGGGAAACAAGAGCTTTTTATTTCAGATTCCAGCTTAAAGACCGTGGGTGTGGGTCAATGATAGAACACCAAGGTCCAGGGTTCAATCTCCAGCACTGAGAAGAGAGTCGTTATTTTTAGACGGTAGAACTGAAATGCCTTCAAGTTATGTCTGAAACTGATCCAGATTGAGGGCTGAAGTGTACGACTCTGTAGAGCACCTGCCTAGTAAGTGAAAGACCCCAAGTTCAAGTTGAAGACCAGAAAAAAAGAAATAAAAAGTTAAAAAAAAAAAAAAGAGTAAGAGCTGGAGAGATGGCTTGATAGAGAAGAGCACTTGCTATACAAGTATAAGGTCCGAGGTTCCGATCCTAGCAGCCAAATAAAATGCTGGACCTGGCCACTGACCTGTCACCCCAGGACTGTGGGTGGGGGTGGAAGCAGGAGGATAACTGTGGATTGCTGGCTGCTAGCCTAGCTCCAGGTTCAGTGGAAGAGTCTATTTCTCAAAGGAACGAAAGGTAAAGACTGATAGAACAGGACACCAGTATCATACTCTGGCCTCTACACAGGTATGTGCACCGCCCCTCCATGAATTCATCACACATTAATACATACAAACAAAAAGTTAATTTTTTTATAAAAAGAATAAAAGTGAGCCATGCTAGATTTTTTTTTTAAGGATAAATGTAAATTCCGTGTCCTAGCACTTTCCCTTGGTTCTTGGCACTACGGGCTCTGAGACATTCTGCTTTAAGATTTCTGAGTGTCCATGGCAGACGTCATAGACTTCTCCCTCTGTATTCACTAGAACTCCCTGGTTAACACTACTGCAACAGACAGCTGGGAAAGCTTTAAATGGAGAGAACTTGGGTCTTTGTGTGATTTTCCTGAAGTAGAGTGAAATGGTCTCAGTCTGAAAATGTTGATAGTATTTTCATAAACCAGACTCGTCCTCATTTAAGTACATTTATACTAAAATCCTCTATTACTCTTCTCCCTTTATGATATTAAAAAAGGCTTTCATTGTCTATAATTACCCAGTGTGACTAAAATATCAATTAAACTGTTTTTGATTTTTACATTGATGTTTGGCTGCTGAAATAAAAACACTTCAATTGAAATTTCTTGCTGATCTCAATACCTGCTTTATGTAATTGAAGGAATTGATGGTTACACTATTTTTTTAATTTTATGTATTATTGTTTGTATGTGATATGGGGATGGCATGTGTGTGCCATGGTACACATGTTGAACAGAGGGCAACCTTATGGAGTCAGTTTTCTTCTACATTTACGTGGGTCCCAGGAATCAAACTTAGGTCTTCAGGGTTGCATATCAAGTACCTTTGCATATTAGGCATGTTCACAAGCCTTGAACCATATATAAAAATGATTTGTTACTTTTATTTAAGTGTATGGATGTGTGTGTGTGTGTGTATGTGTGTATATGTGTGTGTGTTGCCCTTGGCATCCAGAAGAGGGCATAGTTCCCTTGAGATTTGCTCTGCAAATTGCTGTAAGCCTCCATAACTGTTGAGCCATCTCTCCACTCTGATTCTCCTACCTTTAAAACAAGCTCTTATAATTGATTGAACAGATCCAATACCTTGAATAATTAAGTGGATTTTGTCATTGTTTTGTTTGACACAGGGTCTCAGGTAATGTAGCCTGGTGTGGAAGTTGCTATGTAGTTAATGATGACCTTGAACCTCTGATCCTATCATTCCAGATGCCCATCTTATAAAGCGCTTGGGATCCCAGGACATCATGCAGGCTAGTCAAGCACTATGTAACTGAGGCATACCCTCAATCTTTTGATGGTGAGACTCACTATGTAGCACAGATTGGTTTCCAACTCCCAATCCTCCTGCCTCAGCCTCCTACATTCTGGAATTTCAGACATGTACCATCATGCTGGAACAGTCTCAAATTTTAAAATGAAGTTATTTAAAGTGTGAAAAGATAGAGAAAATGCCCTGCAGTGACATAGGACTAGAATGACCTGTATTTTATCAGCCAGGGAAAACAAAAGACAAGAAAGCAATACTAAGTTACTGAGATTAGAACCCAGACAGCCTGACTCCAAAGTTCACATGCTTATCAAGGTGACTAGCTCTTCTGATCCCCTGAAGAACTTTGCAGATACAGTGTCTGCTCTGCTCCCACACCACTGTGGAAGCCAGCCTGGCCATTTTCCAGGGAGGGAGAATGAAAAGGCAATTTGTCTGTATGAGTAAGCCCGGTTTCCAGGATCAGCACTTGCAGTAAAAAATGAGATAACATCTTCTTCTCTGTGTTTCTCTTTTAACTGAAGAACTGGATATGCGTACGTTGTTAGGACTTGGCCCCTAAACAACATGGAAAGGACAATGTAATAATTGGTACATACCACTGTAAACAACATGATGAAAAGTATCCAACCCAATCATTTCAGATTTTATAATTATGTACTTTTGTTATAGATCTTATATATACGCCAACTTTCTCAAGGGCAGTGACCATCCTATATATGTCTAACAATATTATGAGTAGAATTATATTAGTTTTCTCTACACTTAATATAAAACCAGAAACTCTTTTTCATTAAGATGTGGCTATCAAGACAAAACTAAATAACTCCAGCACATAATGAATAGGATAAGGATGCAAAGAAATTTGGAATTATTGTGTTTGGTTGGTGGGCATGAAGATAACTGCTGTGAAAAACAGTTGCTCCTCAAATAATTAAAAATAGAAGTAGCATAGGACCCATGGGTTACACTTTGATTATACTCTGAAGAAAACTTTATCTATTTGTCCATATATCTGCCTATGTAAGTCAGGGTCTCATGTAGCCCAGACTAGCCTCAAACTTGCTATTTATCTGAGGTTGGGATTACAGATGTTTATCATCTTTATTCATAATAGCATTACATGTCTTGGCAGAATGGTGGAAGCAGCCTGTGTGCCCACAGTATATGAATATAAACAAGTCGTGGTTCACGGCAAATTTAATCGAATGGTATTCCATTATCTTGGTCAGGGTACAAAACATCATGACAAAGAAACAAGTTGGGGAGGAAATGGTTTATTCAGCTTACACTTCCACATGGCTGTTCATCACCAAAAGAAGTCAGGATTGGAACTCAAGCAGGTCAGGAAACAGGAGTTGATGCAGAGGTCATGGAAAGATGTTACTTACTGGCTTGCTTTCTTATAGAACCCAGGACTACCAGTTCAGGGATAGCACCACCCACAATAGGCCCTCCCACCCTTGATCACTAATTGAGAAAATTCCTTACAGCTGGATCTCATGGAGGCATTTCTTTAATGGAAGCTCTTTTCTCTATGATAACTCCAGCTTGTGTCAAGTTGACACACAAAACCAGCCAGTACATCCATCATGATGGAAAAAGAAATCTTGATACACACAACATGAGTGAATGTGAAGATATCATGCTTTGTGTTGTGGTTTTGTCTTTTATATTTATTGTAATGCTAAGTACTGGCACTCAAGGTCTGGTTGCCCCCAAGGATGAGAGAATCTGCACATACCTTGCTCCTTAACTTAAAACTATTGGTTTAATAAAAATGATGACAGCTTATAGCTGGGTAGAGGAGAGATAGGTGAGTTTTGGTTCCCGAGTGTGTGGTCTGAGGCAAGACCACAAGGGAGAGAGGGTAGTACGTGGAGAGAGAAGACACCATGGGGTAGTGAGTCATGAAAACAGGACCATAAGGGCTGGTTAATTGGAGTTAAGAGTGGCCCAGATAGAACGTGGCAGGTTATAACTCTGGGTTATTGATAGGGAAGTAGACAGAATAGCATAGAGGGTAGATATCTGTCCAGCCCTAATGCTTTAAGGCTCATTATAAATATAAAAGTTTTGTGTCTTTTCTCTAGGAACTGAATGCTCAAAGGTGGGCTAGGAACCTCGAACTGAGGTTAAATAATTATTATAATAGCTTTGTAAACAAATATTAAAAAGTCAGTTATAAAGTAAGTTAAGCTAGTTATAAAACATATAAATACCGTAAATTTTATTTATATGAAGAACCTGGAGTAAAAATATTCATAGATACAGACAATAGTAGTGTAGTCGATGTGGATTGAAGTCTGTAAGGAATGGAGAATGGGAAATCATTGCTTTTTATGGGCAGAGAATCAGCTTTGCAGATGAGAAGCATTCGGAAGGCTAGTCACACAACAATGTGAAGATCCTTAACACTTTTGAACCATATTCTGAAATCTGGTAAGTTGGTGAATTTTAGGTTAAATTTGCTATATTTTTTTAAAGACATATTTTCTAGTTTGATGTACTAAAAACACTTGGAAATAATGGTGTGCACTGTAATGTTGAAACCATGGCCCAGTGGAAAGAAACACTACCCTTGCCAAACCAGGTGCTGATTCCAACCTCAAATAGGAAACACACGAGATGGTCTGAGGTGGAGAGAGGTCGGTGTGTGCCAGAAAACACGGAAACAGCCTAGGCTCTTTAATCATATTGAAAAGGAATGGAGACACCTTAAAAAGTCTTTTGTGAATGTAAGAGATATTTTCATAAAATAGATTGCCAAGAGCAGGTATTAGTATTCTCGCAGGAATAAACAAAAAAGGGACCCTTCAAAGTACTTCTCTGTTTCCTTTGTCACGTCCTTCCAGGAGCAGGTCCTGACCATATCTCTCCAGAACACTGTAGTTGCACTGCATACGTGCCATGAGGGCACTTCCGAAGGCTATTCTTTTTTCTTTTTTAAAAAAATTAGATATTTTCTTTATTTACATTTCAAATGTTCTCCCCTTTCTTGGTTTCCCCTCTGAAATACCCACTATTCCCTCCCCCTCCTCCTGCTCACCACCCCACCCTCTCCTGCTTCCTGGCCCTGGCATTCCCCTACACTGGGGCATAGAACCGTCACAGGACCAAGGGCCTCTCCTCCCATTGATGACTGACTAGGCCATCCTCTGCTACACATGCATCTGGAGCCATGAGTCCCACCATGTGTACTCTTTGGTTGGTGGTTTCGTCCCTGGGAGCTCTGAGGGTACTGGTCAGTTCATATGGTTGTTCCTCCTATGGGGTTGCAAACCGGTGAAGGCTATTTCTTATTCATTTTTAATCCTAAGTCTAAGAAACATACTAAACGATTTCTCATCTCTCCTTAGAGTTTTTTTTTTTTTTTTTTTTTTTTTTTTTTTTTACTAGAATGATGGGCGTTCTTTTGGTTATTAAAGAAAAATGTTTTAGCTGGTGCTATACTGGCAAAGCAGAACAAAGCCATTGCCAGATAGTACAAGAAAAACAAATAAAATCTATATTCAAGGCCATTTCTCTTTTTCTTTCTTTTTTCTTTTTCCTTTCTTTTTCTCTTTTTTACCAGAATAACTGATCTAAGACAGTTTTGCCATGTAAATCAGAGTCACCAACTCAAGCACATGAAATACCATGCAGCTGGGCAGTCAGGGTGTTATGCAAAAATAGGTAGAAGGAAACCGCCTTTACTACTAATCTGTTTTCATGTGATTTGATGTGACCAGTGTTGGGATGAATACCTACTCTCATCTTTTGAAATTTTGAACTTACAAGTTACTCAAAATAATTTAGTTTCTCTCCTTTTTCTGTAAATTTAAATTTTCATCTTACTTCTAAAACAAGAAATATTGCCACTGTATCAAGTCAGTTTTCAGTTTGGCTTTGAGATTTCCATACTGCTGTGGAGCTTTAGAAGACGGCTTTGGGGAAGGGGCAGGGTCTCAGGTAGCCTAGACTAGCCTCTAACTTGCTACGTAGCCAA
>JADRCC010576283.1:7248-19744 GCA_019843855.1 Hylomyscus alleni
CCACATGCTAGTATACTAAATAAAGTACAGAAGAGACCTCATATGAGGTAGAAATAGCCAAAAAGACCCCCCCCAAAAAAACATACTGAAAAATCTCATAATATTGTTTAATGAACTCATAGAATTATATAAAACTTACTATGCTTTATGTTTAATATTTGTATCAAAATAAAATCTCTCTGTTGAACAAATTGCAAGTAAAGTCTGGTCTACTACTCTGATGACTGAAACTATAAGACTCGTGGGCTCTCTTGAAACTCTTGTCAGAAGCTTCAGGCTTACCACTGGAAAAATGGGCTGGATTATAACCACAGCTCACAAGTCTAAGTCTAGAGTCTTCTATTATGCATCTCCCTTATATAAAGTTTTTTTTTTTTTAAACAATGAGGGTTTCGTTAGAGTACTCTAAAGTAGGTATTTTCAGTAGGTTCGAAATATCTGAATGTTACACTAAAACTTTAAACATAAAAAATTGTTTAACCTGATATTCTAGCTTAGAGTTTTTGATACAATGCCACTTTCTGATGTTTTATTAGGATACTAAATTTTAGTAAAAATCCCCTCCTTCCGTGTCTTGGAATTACTAAATTAAACGAGGACTAAAACTGGCAAGTGTGAACTTAGCAGCCTCTGTCAAGTCGCAGAGGGAAATGTGACGGACTGATGGAGGGATGCTCTGAAGACCCCTACGACACTATGATGGGTATTCTGGGTACCAGGATGTGAGGGACACACCAAGTGATGCTCTGAACAAGGAGGACAAGCCAACGCATCATTCATTCGCCTTTTCCCTAACTTCTGGGCAGTCTGAATACTACTGATCAGGTGACAAGTCAGAGCTACCCAGACATCTGTGCCCAGGTGCTAGCAGACACACAGGGTGATTAGGAGCAGAGTTTTCAAATGTTATGGGAAAGGCAAGAAAAAAACAGTATCTACATACTGAGAAAAGGCGGGTTTAACTGTGAGACGGTGGAGAGGTGGGTGGGGAGGGATGGACAGCCTAAATAATATTTTAAAGCAGTAATGTGTATGTTTTACTATATGGTTAAGTTTTAATCTTATGTTTCTATAGAATTTTTCTATTAATAAAACTCTCCACTATGCAATGATTCTTTCGCTCATGGGCATCTCCTTAAAAAAAAAAAAAAATCAACTAGTTCAGGAAATCTAACTTTTCCCATGACAACCGTGGGAATGCTCAGATCTAGCCTAAAATTGTTCTCAACACCCTGACTCATAGTCCTGATGGCTAGAGATACATTCTTTTACGTTTTCAGCTTTGCTCTCAAAATGAAACGTACCAAACTTAGAACCATCAACTACACTACGGCAACATAACACAACAAATGAGCTCAAGGTTAAAAAGACACAGTTGTTTCCTCAGGACTTCAGTGCCTTCAGAAAGAGGAAAACCTCGTCAATAAATAGGCTCTAGAGACCGCCATGTTTAATTGGGCAATGCTTATTCCACGAGATTTCCACTTATTTTACCTAGCCTCAAGCTCTCTAGACAGAAAGGACCAGTCGATACTTAGATCAAACCTGAACTCATCCTAGAATCTTGATTAGCACAAGATGAAAGAAAAATAACCCACAGCGGACAATTTTGTTCTCCTCAGACAAGATGACCCAGACCACAAGCATGTCTGTGTGAAGACAGGAAGACTGAGAGTCTTAGCCTCCATGATCCATAACTAACTACTGCCTGGTCAAGGACATGATATTGTGACAAGTAATGGCAGGGCCAGAATGGACTTCTTTGAAGAACACACCAGAAAATGCCCACGATACAGTGAATGAGGTTTGTCAAATCTCATCAGGAATTTATTTTTTAGATCAAGAGATGGAGGAGGGAGGGGAACAAACTTAGCGTGAATATTCTGACTTATCACCTAAAAGGACTGGAAGGGCAAGATGAGGGAAAGAGGGAGAGGGGGGAGGAAAGAAAGTAGTACTTTCTCACCTCAAGTAGTACTGCAGTGGCTAACTCAGTACTGGCAAGAACAGAAAAGAAGGAAAAATGAGAATAAATCGTAAAGTAACCTCAGGAGAAAAAAGGGCAGAACAGACCTATCAAGTTTTCTTTAAAAAAATAATAAATGTGTGCTTATGTATGTAAACAAACACATATACACACACACATGTATGTACATATGTTCCATCTGGACTCTAAAGTTGGATCTAATGAAAGAAGTAAGCTCTTTTCGTGAGGCTGACTAACCCTGCTAATGCTACCGGTGTAACTGCAAAGAGCCCCAAGCGAGAGCTTGCAATGGCTCTTCCCGTAAGGTCTGTGGTTGACTGTTACAAGATGCTGGGCACAGGTAACAGGCTCCTTAGAGACTGGACAGGAAGACAGGAGTAACACTGGGAAGGAGGGAGCTGGGCTAAAAAAAGTACTCTAACCAGAACCTGAAGCCACAGAAGGAAACCCTCGACTAGCTGCAGAAGCAAGGAAGAGATGGGAGCACACCAACGCTCGCCACAGAGCGGTCAAGTAGTAAGTAGCTAGTGTCATTCTTAGACCTAACCACATTGAGAATGTCACTGCAATCTGACGGGTTCCCCATCCTGAGGGTCCCACCATCAATGTCTTATGTAAGATGATAGGGTATACACGTGACTTTAAATATAAATAATTTTTTTAAAAAAATGCTATTTTTTTAAAGGTTCAAGTATGAAAAACAGAAAAGTAAGCCATGGTCTCCCGGCGAGAGGTGACCGAAAGCTGACAGTATAATTCTGTCTGAATTAGCAGAATGGCTCTGAACTCTTGCCCAGCATGTACTGCGGTCCTCTATGTTTACATGTGTGGGTGTGGGAGCAATCACCAATGAGACATAGACAGCTCTATGATGGGTGAATCCTACTTCTCACTTAGGCACAGAGTTAGAAAACAGAGACCTGTGGCAAAAGCTGTCTCATTCTGCCCGAAACAATGTCAGCATGTGATGATGTCATGTCACACAGAGTGTAGTGTCCTGGCTCACTGGATCCCTGTGCCTGCTGTGATCTATACTACCCGTGAACACCACGGTCCACCTCTGGCAGCTCAAGCCAGGTTCCAGTGGCTCGGCCCTGAGCACAAACGCAGAACTGAATCTGAGAGGCTGTATCATCCTCGGTCCCGGGCTTTGCTACCTCTTAACCAGCGCAGCCTTTGATCCTACCCTGCGTGGGGTTACAGGGGCTGTGGCTGGCAGCCAGAGACTAACTCTGCCGGCCCCAAGTCACTTCCAAGCCATCTTAGAATGTTCTATCAAGAGTCTTCCAGAAAACTACGCCTGGGTGACCGTCAGCAAGTCGGCCTCTTTTGAAATATCCCCTGGCCTCATCTTAGTTTTAAAAGAAAAAAAAAAGATATACTGTAGTCTCAAGATTTCTCAGAAATATAAAATTAGAGCTAAGGGATCAGGAAATGACAAAGGACATTCAACGTTCATTCAAAACAACTGGCAGACTGGACCTCTGCAGACAGTTGCTTAAATTTCATATTTCTAATGAGTTCAAGGGGGAATTTCAGAAGGTTCAGAGGATCTGGAACATACCTTAGATTTTCATCAATTTTTTGACAATGTCTTTTCTTTAATGATATCCTTCAAACAAACAACTGGAAAGATCTTAGACTTGCCGTGTGTAATGTCATATCTTAATGTAAACATCAAATAAGGTACCAGCATTTTTTACTGGAGGAAAAGAAACCCAAACCTCTAGTCGGCACAAGTCTTTCTGTCCTGGAGGAGGGGCCGGGCTACGAACACTTACACATGCAGAGTGAGAAAAAAGATTTTTCACTAAATTCACGCAGTTTTAAAATAGTTATCAAGTCTACTAAGCACCAACAATCCTAAAAATGCTTCAGCTTCATGATTTGTTTAAAAAAAAAAAAACCACTCTCAACTGAATGTTAGAAACACTCTCAACTGAATGTTAGAAACAAGCTGGGAGTCTCGCTTGTCAAAAACAAAGCAAATAAAACTGACTGTGCCACTGGGGTTGGCTTTGCTTTTGGTTTTTTTGTTTTGTTTTTTTCCTTTTTTCTTTTTCACATTTCAAAACCCAGTGGCATGCAGAATACTGGGGCAAGAAGGCCTGAACCCCTGCCCTATGCTGACGGAGAGAACGGCATGTCACAGATAGTCTAAAACTCTGAACGTTTTAGAACGCAGCATCCTGTCATCAAAAAAAAAAAAAAAAAAAAAAAAAAGGATAAGGGGTTTAGAAGATGCTGCCCCTTTATTTTTTTTAAAAAAATTTTTTTAACTGAATTTAAGCAAAAATAACATACATTTGTACATCAACTGGCCATTTCTGGTACAGAAACCCAGCATGTGGTAATATTATTGAATAAATGTAAATGCTACTTAACAATTTTTTTCTTTTTAAATACATTTTTAGACAAACTTTTTTTTTCCTTTTTCTTTTTTTATAGTTGCACAGTTAACCTCTTAGCTGCTAGCTTGATGCAAATATATGTAACAATACACAAATTTAAAAATATTTTTATTCTACATAAAAGCTGTCAAAATTCTGACTCACATCAAAAATGCAAAATAATGGAATATACTTTTAAACATAGGCGGGCGCAGGTCTAGCAGCAAGGGGACTGAGAGCGCAGTGAACGTTATGAAGGGCTGCACGCACACAGAGCCTCCACCTCAATCCTGCACATTGAACAGGAACTGCACATTCTCTGAGGAGGGCGAGAGCGGGGTCACTTGAAGTAGGAGTAGAAGCCATTGCTGCCCGGGCTGCTGCCCAGGCTGAGCTCCTGGAACAGGGATAGAGGGTCGCTGCCCTTCTTGGCCTGCTCGGGTGGTGGCCTGGGCTTGGGCGGGGCCCGCAGCGCACTAGCGTAGGACATGGCGGGCTTGCTCCCGGCCGGGCTCTGCTGGCTGTTGTTGTGAGCAGACTCTGCAATCTGCTTGTTGGGCATGAGGGGTGGGAACTGGCCGAGGTGCTGCAGCACCGAGTAGTTGAAGGAACTGGATACCTCCCCGCTGTCGGGCTTCAGCTGATCCTCAGGGGGTTTGACACTCTTGGGTGGAGCTACAAGCAGAGAAGAGTGACAGGTTTAACCAGAGGCAGCCTGAGCATGAACGCAGGGGCTCCTCCGTCTCCATCTCCAGGAGGGTAAGCACAGGGCACTTTAGCCAAGCATAAATAACTTGGTCACAGGATGTGAAACCACAACACACTTTAAAGCCCTCTCTTGAAGAAACACCATAAAAGAACACCCATGCCCACGGGAACAGCAAATACACAGAAATCACGTGTCAACAGGGATGGCCTGGGCGGTTGGGTTAACTGTAAACCAGAACATGCCTGTATCTGCAGTAATGTGCTGTTCACGCTCTACTCTCAAAGCTGGTCCAGTGGCACCAGGGTCCACTCTTTACAGCCACTCTCCTTTCTTGTAACACGTTTGCAGTGAGACATTTTAGTTTTTTCCAAGAAGATATTGCTATGTAGCTCAGGCTGGCTTTGAACCCTTGATCCTCCTCCTCAGCCTGCCCTCTGCACCAGCTCTTATATTCTGCGTGAGCATGGATTAATTAGAGGGGAGAAACAGCTAAACATCACATTTTCTTCCACCTGACTTTCAAGGTCTTTAAAACTTGGTCCCAGTGTTATCATCGATTAACACTTAACTTGTTTCCAATCTTTTGAAATTTAAGTAACACTGTATTCTGAGAGAGAGAGAGAGAGAGAGAGAGAGAGAGAGAGAGAGAGAGAGAGAGAGAGAGAGAGAGAGAGCCCATGCACCCTGGCAGGAACACACAGTGGCTTTTGAGCGATTCGAACGTGGGTGGGGCTGATGGGAAACCGCCCCGTATGTATCCAGGTGCTGAGGAATAAAAATCAGAGCTTTGTGGAAACTCACCATTCATCTTACCTATCAACTCTCTGGGCTGACTTGTCCTGCTGGATCCATTGCACGGAATGTTCTGGTAGGGGGCAGATGAGGTGGTGTTGGCCCAGGACTCGGGGGCTGGGAAGCTGAACGCAGGTGGGCTGCTGTGGTCCTGCGGTTCTTTGCCCTGAGCCAGGCTGTCTTGGGGAGTGCTTGCCTCTTCCACACAAGGCTGGGCTGAGCTAGATGAGATTCTTCTTTGGTACAAGGGCCGACCAGGTCCTCTGGGCTCATACTACACAAAGAAAAGGATGTTCGGTAAGTCAGGACGCCTACTCCCACATCCAACACCACCTTCAGAGTCATGGTGATCTAACCTCACAAGACAGAGACAAATTCTCAAGGAAAGCCTCTTGTACAGTATACGAGATTTTCCTCTCCACCTTCTCCCATTTAAATAAAATGCAGCAGAAACTCCAACATGGGGTCAAGAAACCTGGGTCTGAAATTCATCTCTAGATTGTCCCTCCCTATGAGGACCCACAGTAACACATGCCAGACTGTGGGCTCCTGTACAAACCAGTCGTCTTTAGTCATACGGTTCTAGAGAACAGCAGCATGCTTGTATGAGTTGGAAGGCAAGCCAGCTGAACCACGAGCTTCGGAACAGAGCCACCGAGACTCGGCTTCTGGACCTTTCCAGCTCCAGCCCTACAGACAAGACCTGCTTCCTTCATCTTGCATAAACATTTCTGACTGGGCCATATTTCTCCCCATTGATCAGCCGATACACACTAAATACTTACTACTTTCTCCAAATTATTATTTTCATATGTTTAAAATGTAGTTAACATATGTATCTTCTTTCTAAATTTCCTAAAATTATACAAGGAAAATTCTCTTGCCCTTCTGACAAGGGCTATTTGCCAGTCATTTCAAGATGTAGCCTTAGCTAGGGTCTCTCCAGTTTCTTCTTGCCTGCTTGGGATAGGCGCTGGGTATCAGCTCCAATAGCAGGCAGTACAGAGTCACGGTGCAGATCAGCCTGTCTAGAGCCAGTGGCACTAGACATCAGGCCTTGCCTTAAACCTGCAAACATTCCCTTGAGAAACTGGCCTAACCTCAGTGGGCTACCCTGCAATGCTCACACCCTCTTGGGATTGTAGAGAGAACTGAATACGCTAGGAATGTAGGATGTTTAAGTTGATTCCCGGTGCACGTTAAGAGCCAACTGTGATATCCTTGTTTTTCTTGTAAAATAAAAGACCTACATCTGATCACAAGGACACGTGACTTTTAACTACCCCAGTAATAGTAAAACCCGCTATTCAGCTTGCGTTCGACTAGTTTTCAGACACATCTTTCACCATTATAAGTATGTGTTGGATAACAAAAGGCAGAGCAGGCAGAGAGCACTTCAGGGGGGCGGAGCAGCATCAGTCCACAGACAGAAATCAAAGAGGGGACATTACAGGGGCAAGAAAGGGTGGGGGGAGCTTTTCTGTCTCCAGAGAGCTATGAGGCAAGGCCACACTCGAACTTAGGGAAAGAAGTCGCTGCTACCCAGTCATTTCCCTTTCCCATATGGATCTCATTTATGTCCTGTTTCTCATCGGAACATTTATGTTCACTTTTAATTTTATTCTTTAGAGAAAATTCTTTCCCAGGGGTCAAAATCCTTCTGAGCTGACTGTGGGCCGAGACCTGTGCTGCTTAGTGCTGAATTCAAGCAGCACATACATAAAAGGTGCTCAGCAGAAGAGCCAACTTCCTGGAGTGCGTGCGTTCTCCGGGCCAGACAACCCTCCAGTGACGGATCAAACGGTTTGTTCAGCCTTTTTTTTTTTTTTTTGTAACAAAGACAATTAGTTCTTGAAATGAAGATCAAGTGTTTTTTAATTGTCATACTGGGAATTCTGTCCTGTCACTGTCTGTAGGGGATCACACTCTTGAGCCTTTATGTGTGAAAGTTAACGCACTAATGTTGGCCAGAGCATCAAAAAAAAAAAAGCAAGTTGTAAGAGCCCTGTGACACAGAACCCTGCATATGGTCATATACACTTCAGCCAGGGACTTCATAAGCCCCGTCTTTAATGGGCAGCTACGACAGTAGTATAGACAACGGTAGACATTGGAACCTTGGAGCTTCAATGAGGGAAAAGGATAATTAGAAAGTTACATAAATAGAATAAAAGGGGGATCTATAGGTACAGTTGTTGAATACACAGAGGTAAACATGCAGAAAAGCCGTCTCCATCTGTGGATCCTCAAAGGTAAGGTGGTTACGGGCAAAGCAGCGGACAGTAGAGGAGGATGGTTATAAACCAAATAAAACTAAGGCTGCTGCTTCTTTCAGCCTCCATTCCTAACCTTTCTTTCCTTGCACCACTGCCTGCCTGCAGCCACTCCATCCTGCTGCCTTTTTCTTCTTCCCTCCCCCTCTCCCTTCCCTCTCTTCTTCTTTGCCTTGCTGTCAATTCCCACCCCCACCCTTTTCTTTCCCATCTTTCTTTCAGAGACAAGTATCACCAAGTGGCTGGCCCATGCTTGTCTTGACTACCTGGGCTCAGTGTGCAGGTGGCTGGGGCTGTGGGTGTGCACCACTGTGAAGGGATTGCCTTAAGGGCTCTCAGAGGCTCAAAGTCTCCCCTTGTTGCCCACGGTGGTGGCTGCTGGATCTTTACAGGCGCCTGTCAGAGGTTGCAAGTTTCTTTCTACTTTGTGTGAATGTGTGTAGTAAGGAGCGTGGTGAGTTGTTTGTTTCCAGAGGGGGAGAGATCTACTGATAGGAGCACGTGATTTTCCCCCCAGACAGTTAACATGGTAGGTTATACACTGATTTACTTTCAAATACTGCACCAGCCAGATAAGCTGCATGGGGTCATGGTGTATTGTTCTCTTTGTGCCTGGCTGAATTCAATTTGCTGTTCTGTTGAGGATGGTTTTTGTCACAGAAATCAGGCTATAGTTTTCTTTTTTGTACTGTCTCTGTCTTGCTTTGGAAACAGTAATGGTGGCTTCATGCAAATAAATTGACAGATTTTCCTTTCCATTCTCTAGCGATGACTGTAATTGGTAGATTTTCTTCTTTACATATTTGGAAAAACTCAGTAGTGAAACAGCTCTGGCCCAGAGAGTTATCTCTTTAAGTGTTTATTTTTTAACCATAAATTCAATTTTTAAGAGCTGTATGATCACTCCTATGACATTTATTCCATTGTTGGTGAGTTTTGGCACATTTGTGTCTTTTGGGGCAGTGGCCCATCTTACCTACGCTGTTGAAGACTATCTGCAAGCTTCCTATTGCTATCCTTCCAGAGCCACCTCATCTGTGGTAACATCCTTCCTTTTGTTCCTGGTCAGTAGCCAGTGTCCAGGCTATTTCCTCTTGTCAATCTTTCAGGGGTGGGGAGAGGCATTAATAATACTTAAACATAGATAGACTGAGGTACAGGGGTTGAGAAAGATGGGGGCACTCAGAAGAACAGACAAGGCTGAAAGCATGGGTCACAGCTCACTGTTTCCCAATGGGAAGAAACAGTTCCAGCTCTGTGCCTACCCCTCCTAGAGAGGGGCACCTAGGGAGTCTGTGAGTATCAGTCGGCATGAGGACTCCTTTCCCTCCATGACCCCTTTGATTGTCCATTTTTCTATCCTGCCTCAATTCTTCCTGAGGCTCTGGAACCTCTCTTAGGGTCACAGAAGGTTAATACCCCATTTCCTATAATTTCTGCAATTAAACAGTCATTGACCCTATCTACTCAAGGGCCAAAATTCTAACCTGTCTCCACTAACATGGAGACATGATACAGTTTGAGCACAGATATTGGAACAGCATCATTTCAAGTGAGTCAACCATGCTTCAGACAGATTCCAGACAAGACCCCAAGACATCAGCAATGGGGAGACAGAGATGAGGCACAGCTTCCCACTGGAAGTGCCTCAGGAGTCCCCCAGACCTTTACAGTCTTCAACTCATGGGTTCACGGGATTCAAAGCAGAGAAGAGTTCCAGCACTAAGCAGCAGCATTCATGAGGTTCCATAATGACATCTAGATCCTGACTTAGCAGGCAGAGTGAGACAGAAAGGGAGCATGCAGACGAAGTCAGGCCCTCCCTAGTCTTGCTAAATGCTATCTACTTTCCATTTACAAAGAAACAACCCATGGTTTCATCGAATCTCTCTTCTCTCGTGTTCTCTGCAGTACTGAATCTCTTCATCAATCGTACTTCCTGAAGTTTCCCTTGCTCTTCCTTGTACAATTTCTTAAGGTGGAAGCTTAGGACTCTCATCTGACATCTTGCTCCTTTTCTACTTTAAACACTACACATTCACTCTGATGCTGCTGTGGCAGCGATCCATGAATTCAGACTGCTGCATTCTTACTTTCTAACACACAATAAGCCGCTGATCTGCATTATACACAGACATCTGGAAAACAGGAAGCAGAATGGGATTCTTAAAATATTAGGGTCCAGACACAGAAGAAGATATCAAAAAGTGTAACTACAACACGTTGAAAATTCAAATGCATAATGATGCTTGATTCAGAATGACATTCAAAGTGTAAACAAGAAGAAAAAGGCCTCAACAGCCATCCTTGAATCCTGCTAACGCACTGAATTACTAGCCTAAAAATGAAAACAGGACAATAAATTATTTATCTGCCTTTTCCATATAGACTGTATTTCAGTATTTAGTATTTTATCACATTCAACGTTTCTTCTTCATATATGAAAAAATGCAGAAGAAAAATTTTAAAACTTTTAAAATACTATTTGGCATCTCTATTGTAACAAAAGACTAAAGCCACAGCCATCAACAGCTGCAAACCAGGAAGGTTGCTGGGAACTACAAGCAATGGGTCAGATTGGTATCTGATGCCTCACCTCAGCTCAAGTTACCATCCCCAGTCTGAGAAACCACACATCCCAGCACCTTCTTCCACTTGCACATGAATACACACTTTCACTGAAAACAAACCGTACTGTATTTGGCTTGGTAATTTCTCATTAACATGTCATAGATAGGGGATGAAGAAGGACCCAGCGGTTAAGAACATGTAGTGCTCTTGCAAAGGACATGGGTTAAGTTCCCACTACCCACACGGTAGCTGACAATCACCCATGACTTGGGTCCAAAGGATCTGGCAGTCTCTCAGGCCTCTGTGGGCACCAGACATGCTCACTTACATGCATGCGAGCAAAACACTAATGCACATAAAATAAAAAATGAATCTTTTTAAAAAAGTCATAGATGTCTTTCTGTATCATGAAAACGGTTAGAACATCATATTTAATAACTGATTATTTTTTCTTTTCTTTTATTGGATATTTTCTTTATTTATATTTCAAATGTTATCCCCTTTCCCAGTTTCCCCTCCGGAAACCCCCTATCCCATCCTTCCTCCCCCTGCTTCTATGAGGGTGCTCCCCCACTCTCCCACCCACTCCTGCCTCCCCACCCTGGCATTCCCCTACACTGGGGCATCAAGCCTTCACAGGACCAAGGATCTCTCCTCCCATTGATGTCTGACAAGGCCATCCTCTGATACATATGCGGCTGGAGCCATGGGTCCCTCCATGTGTACTCTCTGGTTAGTGGTTTAGTCCCTGGGAGCTCTTGCGGGGGAGAGGGGCTGGTTGGTTCATATTGTTGTTCTTCCTATGGGGTTGCAAACCCCTTCAGCTCCTTCAGTCCTGTCTCTAACTCCTTCATTGGGGACCCCATGCTCAGGCCAATGGTTGGCTGTAAGCATCTGCCCCTGTATTTATCAGGCTCTGGTAATAACTGATTATTTATTTAAATGAATCTTTTCATTTTCTCACCATTTGAAGAAACTTCCAACTATGGAGCACTCTCATGCTCCACTAACATTTTAATTTAAATCCCCACAAGCTTATCATCTTACATTTGAAGTAGCATACCTACAGTTTGATACGAAGACATCTTAAAAAAGAAAGCAAGATAAAGGGATTACAGTGTGACAGACAAGGACTGAGGCAAGTGCAAACTGATGCCCAAAAGTACTTCTTGAAATATTAACTTAGTTTTATTTAAAAAAATATAAAGCAAAATAAAACAACAAACCCTAGTGGTATTCATGGACTAGGTAGTGCAATTGTAGACTAAAAACAAAGGTCTATGGGTAATGGTCTGGATAGGAGTTAAAGTGCTTGCATGCTATATACAAGGCCCTGGGTACAATGGTCAGCACAGGATCGGGGTTGGAGGTGTGGATGTGATGAAAATAATTGCTTAAATTTTTTTCTCTTAATGATGGAAGAGCTTCTGGCCACTGAGCCTCTCCCACCGAAAAATTCCAATGTAAAATGCAGTAGAGAGACAAATATACTTTAAAAAGAAATAATTCCCCCAACTAGGAAATGTACGCATTTTAAAATATGACAAGGGGAAAAAAAAAAGAATTGGAGACTCCTAGACACCCAGCATCTTACTAACAAAAGTCTCAGATGGAAAGACAAGGAAAGAACGGGATGAAAATTACCAAAGATGAGATGGTGTCAGGTGGCTGAGGGCTGAGGGTCTGTGACCTGGGATGCTGGTTCTCCATGACCTGCCAGAAGGTCAGGGAGATACACAGCTGTGCCTCTCCGACCCGAGCACTCCTCATCTTG